>RXON01004580.1:0-12384 GCA_009667805.1 Leptobrachium leishanense | reverse complement strand
TTTCGAATCTCTTTGGATAACCCTGAATGTAGAAAGTTTCTGAAGGTGTGTTTGAGGGGCCGCTGTGTAGGCGGACAAAAACAGATTCACTTTCAAGACGGCGCCGGACCGGACACAAGTAAGGATTGTCAGAACACGAGTCTCTTCAGGAAAGGCAAACTTTATTGTGTCGTCACACAAGTGCTCACCCAGGATTGAATCGCAAAGAGTGAGCCCCTTCTCCCCCCCGTGCAAGGGATCTTATACCCAAAAATACGTAATTAGGTACATCCCAATTAGCCCACCTCCCGATGACACTTTATTCCACCCCACGTGGGTTAATACCTCCCATCGTTAGTACAAAGAAATTCCACATTTTAGCTATAAATTGATACACTTCATGTTAGTTTGACAGTCTGTGATTTGTTGTGCTGTCTTTCTCAGGGCAGTGCCGTCCTCCCTATAGGCTGTGTTTATTGAGATAGCTGGTCTGTTTTCTACAATCTCTTTGTTTCTCTGCACGTCTCAGTGACCTTGCCCCATTCATTTATCTTCCTGTCTCTCCGTGCCAAGAACGGCCGGATTCCTTGGTTTTATTGCTAGTTCCTAATCTACCACACATTCTTTGACTTCTATGTAAGCTTCGTTTTTCACATCTAATAAAATCTATTCTATTTACTGGTGAACCAATATTCTGAACAAGATGGCTGCCTGGCTCATAGTAGCAACCATCTTTCAGCCTGATTCGACTTCATTCCCCCCTTGGCTCAAGTGTCAGGATCTTTTCCTGGCACTTGTAGCCATTACACTCCACTATTCTGAAACTCCTTATACTGGGAGGGGTTTTCTTTTACTGGGAACATACCCTGTGGAATTATCAGTGGTATCTTCTGTGTTTGTGTGGGTGTCAGTGCTGTCCTGCACAGTCGCCATAGGCATAGCCCTATGCGGTATATTAGTATCCCTATGATCAAGATCACCACTATCATGAGTATCATGGATCCAATCTGTGAGATAAATTTCAAGATGGAACCAAACCATTCTCCCATTGCTCCAAACCCACGGAGCGGATTCCAGCCTTCGGCAGCAATCCTCCTGGCTGCGCCCTGCAACTGTGCTACCTTCTCTTGGTGATCTTGAATTACCTGGTAATAGTCTGGGACTTCATGTGTAGTGTTTCTGATGAAGGTGCAACATTCATAGTGCATTGTCATTTCACACAATCAATTCAAGGCCGCACTGATCTGCTCAAGCGCCATGTCATGTATCATCTGCACCTTTCGTAACTCACGCATTTCTAGATTCAGCAGCTGGATATCCATACTGGTTCTATTCAGAATCTCATCCATCAGATTGACGTAGCTATTCAATCTCCTCATCATCTCTCCTCCCCATCCAGTCCATGCTGGCAACCATGTCCATATTCGATCCATCTTCGCAAACAATTCTCTCTTTGGTCTCTCAAACACCAGTGGGTACCTAGGGTGCAGTTCTGTGTCTGTGTTTGTGTCTTCTCCCCTTAGTCTCTGGATTGGGACCAGTTTAGCCAAGTAACACATTCCCGTTATTGTTGGTGGAACCCATGTGTAACACACTCTCCCACAACACACCTGGTATCCCTCTTCTAACATGAATGGTGATAGGTGTAGTGTTCCCTTTGCTAATTCCAACATCATTCGCCTCATTCGTCTCGTTGTTTCCAGCACACTCTGCGTCCCTCCAGACTCACTTGCAATCACTTCTTCTTGCTCACTCGTGAGTTTTCTGCACTGTATGTATAGGAAGTTTGATTGTTCCTTTGTGTCAATTGTGTATATCTATGATGTCCAATTGAATTTGCTTGAATAACACCCTTCCTTTTTATGTGTGTCCCTATCTGGTCCTATTTGGAAACACCACTCTGGGGGGTATATGTACCCTATTATGGGGTATCCGGCCTCATACATTTCTGGTTGTTCCCTGGGTGGCCGAAAAGAGTGTATTGTGATATTCCCTGATGCAAACATACTCAGGTTCATAGGAACAGAAGCAAATGGGATATGAATTGTTTCTTGGTGCATTCTGCTGCACACCCAACATGCTTTCTGCCCAGATTTCTTAGCATAGTCATATTTAAATTTCACAAGTAAATGTCCTCTTGGCAATATCTCGGATGATACTTCTCATTTTTGTCTCCACATGGTACGGTTCTCCATCACCGGGTGCGTACCATTCCAGATATGGGAAATATCCACTTTCCCAGCGGTGCTTGTACAATTGGGGCATGCTCCACGTGAGAGTCCATAAATCAGATTTGCAAGATATAAAATCAGCACCACAAATGCCCCGAATGTCAGAATTCCTTGGGCAATTCTTTTCACAGTCACATAAACCCAATCCCTCCCCACTGGAATTTCAAAATTAAAGAACATTTCTGGATGATCAAGGGTTGGGGTCGGGCCCCTAAAAAGCACCCTGTGGGTATCCCCCGTTGGCGGGTGGTCAGGACCTGTGCCCATCAAAACACCCACTTGTTGATCCTCTGTATTATCTGGGTTAGGATCATTTAGGTGCTCATGGCTGTGGTCTTTGTCAGCTTCAGCTTCAGCCTCAGCGGGTTGGTCTCGTTGGTAACGACCTTCCATGCTGGTTCAGGACTGGCTGCAGCTGCTTTCACTCTGGAGTGATGTATCCACAGGACCACCTCGGCAACCTTTACTGCTGTAGGGGTTGATAACAGGACAAGATAAGGACCTCTCCACTTTGGACCTAGTGGATCATTTTTCCACTCTTTTACCCATACTGAGTCACCCGGACAATACTTATGCAGTGAAGGATACTGAAAATGCGGTATATTATCCCCCACCCAAGTATTTAATTTCTGCATTGATTTACCCAGCATTACTACCTGATCATTTAGTTTAGTCTCTCCCAATGCCCGAAGATCCCCCCTTAGTCCATTAATCAGAGGGGTTGGCCGTCCAAACATAAGTTCGTACGGACTTAGCTTCAATTGGGGGGTTGGTCTGCACCTAATGTGCAAAAGGACTATCGGCAGCAAGTCCAACCAGCTCAGTGACGTCTCTTGGCACAGTTTGGACATCAAAGTCTTTAGGGTACGGTTCATTCTTTCAACTTTTCCCGAACTTTGGGGCCTGTAGGCAGTATGTAGCTTCCAGGTGATGCCCAGTAGCCGGGCAAGTTGTTGTAAACAGTTCTGGATAAATGCAGGGCCATTGTCTGACCCTATTTCGAGTGGAAGTCCGTAACGTGGTATTATTTCTTTCATCAGGCTCTTAGCCACTTCTGTAGTCTTTTCAGTTCTCGTTGGGAAGGCTTCCACCCATCCTGTCAAAGTGCACACCATCACTAGTAAATATTTGTATCCTTTGCAGGGTGGTAACACTGAAAGTCTATTTGTAATGATGCCATTGGGGATAGCCCGATTGGCTGTTTCCCTGGGGGTTGAGATGGTCCTGTTCTCGGGTATTTTTGGCACATGTTACACACTGCTGAGCTGTTGCTTTGCAGATTGCTGACAATCCTGGTACGTAGAAATGTGGCTCCAACTGTTGCTCCATCATTTCTCTCCCTCCATGGGTACTTGCGTGAAGTGCTCTTACGATTTCAGGAACCAGTGTTGCTGGTAGAACTATTCGTCCATTCTCCATCTGGAACCATCCATCTTCTCCATATCCTCCGGGTTCTTCTGTCAGCCACTTCTTTTCTTTCTCTGAGTACACAGGTGTCCATTCGCTCAGTGGCGCCGGTAGAAGTGCAGCCACCACTGGTTTTGGTTTGTATCGTGCCAATTCTCCATGATTTCCCCAGATAAATTCTTCTTTTGGGAAATAGTATCGCCATGCGAAAAATAACAAATCTTGTCTGTCTTGTGAATCTCTTACTGCTGGTATGAAAAGTTCATTGCACTTTTCTTCATTCTCGGCAGTCTGTTCTTGATAAGGATCTCCTTGAGGAAGAACCTCACCAGTGGGACTTGATATTCTTCTGCTCCCAATTCTCCCAGACTGTGCAGTATTCGTGTGATTCGTAGATTATTGTGAGGATTGATTGTCAAATTTTCAAATCGTGATGCGAAATTTTCTGCTCGTTCAACTTCAGTTATTTCTTTGTCTTCCTCCTCCCCCACTATTTTTACGCCGAAGAATTTCAGCATCATTTTGTAGGCTCTGCGCAGTCTTTGCTGAACTTCTGAGGTGTTAACCATTAGACGTGTCTCTTGCGGATTTAGAGGAGTAGAGTAGAAATTTCGCCCTTGTGTCCGAGTTGGGAAAAGCCATTGGATGTAATCATGATTGAGTTCTAACAGTTCATAATCATCTTGCCATTTGTGCAGTATTATTTCAATGAACTCGCCGTGGGGTTCAAACTTTCTCAAATTCATGTAAAACTCGTAATTTGGCATGGAAGGTTGAGGTTCTTGCTTGCAGATCAGTACTTTAGCTTGATCTTCTGTTGGCGGTGGCGTTTTTGCAGCTGCTTTTGCGGCCTGGTCTGCGCGTCTGTTACCTTTTGGAATTTCATCATGGCCATTTTGGTGGCCACGACAGTGCATGATGCTGACAGCACTTGGTTTCCATACCGCTTCTAGAAGGGCCGCGATTTCAGCTCCATATTTGATTTGTTGTCCTGAAGACGTGAGTAGGCCTCTCTCTTTGTAGAGTGCACCATGTGCATGGACTGTCATGAAGGCGTACTTGGAATCCGTGTAGATATTTACTCTTTTGCCTTCAGAAATTTCAAGGGCTCTGGTTAAAGCTGTTATTTCAGCCAATTGTGCAGATGTATGGCCTGGCAGTGGCTTTGCTTCGATGACTTCTTCTGTTGAGACTACTGCATAGCCGGAGACTTTCTTCCCATCATCCATGTAGCTGCTACCATCGGTGAATAGCTGTAGATCGTATTTGTCTAGGGGTACGTCTTTCAAATCTGGCCTGCTACTGAACACTTCTTCCATGACTTGGAAGCATTCATGATCTGGATCCTCTTCACAGTCAGGCAGTAAAGTAGCAGGATTCAGGGTAGCGATGAGGTCCAAATGACCCGTGGGTTTTCACACATCATGGCTTGGTACTTCGTCATCCGGCTGTTACTGAACCAGTAACCTCCCTTCACATCCAGCAGGGCCTTGACAGCGTGGGGCACCTTGACATGAAGAACTTGTCCAAGGGTCAGCTTGTCTGCTTCTGCTATCAGCATTGCGGTGGCAGCCACTGCTTTCAGGCATGGGGTAGGCCGCAGGCCACAGGGTCGAGTTGCTTGGAGAGGTAGGCCACAGGCCTCAGCCATGAGCCAAAGGTCTGGACCAATACTCCTGTTGCTGTTTGATTATGTTCATGCATGAACAGCTGGAAGGGCTTGCTGTGATCTGGCAGACCCAGTGCAGGAGCTTCCATCAGCAGAGTCTTTAATTTCTGGAACGCTGCTGTTTGTTCTTGTTCCCAATGGAAGGGGTCTTGTTCTCCCCCCTTCGTGGCTTGATGTAGCGGCTTGGCAATGTCTGCGAAGTTGGGGATCCACAGGCGGCAGAAGCCTGCAGCTCCCAGGAACTCACGGACTTGTCTCCTGGTCTTTGGTTGGGGTATGCGGCACACCGCTTCTTTTCTTTCTGCCCCCAGTGCACGTTTGGTACCTGTTAACTGGAAACCCAGGTATTTTACACTTTGTTTGCATATCTGTGCTTTTTTTTTAGACACTCTGTAACCTGCTTGGCTTAGCAGATGTAGCAGGGCTTTTGTGGCGGATAAACAGTCTTTTTCTGTTGGGGAAGCCAGTAATAAATCATCAACATATTGGAGTAACACTACTTTGTCTGGCTGAGCGTTGAAGGCGAGGAGGTCTTGGCTAAGCGCGCACCCGAAAATCGTGGGCGAATTTTTGAAACCTTGAGGGAGGCGTGTCCACGTCATTTGATGGCGCGCCCCCGTGGTAGACTCTTCCCACTGAAATGCAAAAAGGGGCTGGCTTGCTGGAGCCAGGCGGATGCAAAAGAAAGCGTCTTTTAAATCAAGCACTGTGTAATATTTTGTATCTCCGGGAATTAACCACTTGAATGCTAAGGACGCGCTCAGCGCGTCCTCAGCATTCCCCCTGGTATGCGGAGGACGCGCTGAGCGCGTCCTCGCATTGGGGTCAGCGTTCGGCCGGGTTCCGGCCGATCGCTGGCCCCTCCGGTGCGGGCTGACATCCTGGATGTCAGCCCGGCATCCGGAGCAGTGGCCGCCATTATTATGTGTCATCGCGCCCCGCGATGACACATAATTCAGGCGCCCCCCCGCATGTGCGGAGGAGGCGCCTGAAAGGGAGGGGGGGGAGGTCCTTCGGACCTCTCTCCCTCCCGATCGGCGGCTCACAGGGGCTTAACCCAGGCATCATTTGGAAGGGCACAGCCTGCCCTTCCAAATGATGCCTGGCATTAACCCCTGGGGAGCTGGATCGCAAATCGGCGCTGAAAAGCGCCGATTTGCGATCCTTCCCGGGAGCTGGCCGACATCTTGGATGTCGGCCAAGCTTCCGGGAACTCCCCCAGAGGACTGGCGTCATCGTGCGCAGCACGATGACGCCAGTCCTAGCATTAACCCCTAACTGCCACGAAGTGTGGAGATAGGGAGTTCCAATGAACTCCCTATCTCCCGATCCGTGGCAGTTAGGGGTTAAATTTTGATATCGTTGGATCGGCCAGAGCATGGCCGTTCCAACGATACCAAACATGAAAGTAAAAAAAATTGTAAAAAAAAAAAAAAAAAAGAAAAATAAAAAAAAAAAAAATTAAAAAAAAAAAAAATAATAAAAAAAAAATAAACACTTTTTTTTTTTGTTTTGTTAATGCAGCAATATTGTTCCCATTTCAATTATAATGTGAACAATGATGCTGCATTAACGATTTTTGTATGCGGTGCGTTTGTTAAAAATGGTGTCATTTTCCCCAAAAAAAAATGTAACGAGACCCCATCTCTAATTTTTTTAACAAGCGCACCCCATACAAAATATAACCGCAATTGCTCGCATGTTAAAATGTGGAAAAAAACACTTTACACGCTGTAAATTATTGAAAATACATATTTTATTGCATTTTTTGTTATAATATATACAGACATGACATAACGTATACATATAATAATGACATATTATGAATCTACCGAGTCTGACGGAAAGAACGATATATAATATGTCGATGTCATATACTAAAATAAGCCTTCAAAAAACAGTTTAAACATGATGCGCAAAACAGGTAAAATGACCTCAGCACAGGGGCGGGAAAAGCCTCAGCAGCGAAAGGGTTAATGCCAGCAAATTGTATGGATTAGGAACCACAGGGTGTAGTGTTACTGTGGCCTCGTTGACAGCTCGTAAATCTTGGACAGGGCGGTACTCTTGTGTCCCCTCTTTCAGTACTGGCAATAGGGGTGTGTTCCATGGTGACACGCAGAATTTTAATATGCCGTGATCTTTAAGTCTCTGTAAATGTATCTGTATATTCTGCTTGGCTTTCTGTGGGATATGATATTGTCTTAGGGCCACAGGTGTTGCGCCGGGTTTAATTCCCACGTACCGGGGGTATATTTATGGCAAGTCCGGACGGGTTTTCCTCCACCCATACCCCAGAATTTCAAGGAGTAGTGCGTGCGGATCAGGCGCGGCAGGCAAGTAGGTGCCGTGTGCCATTCTTCCTCCCTTGGCATAACTACTGCGATTTTTACAGATTGTGGGTGATTCTGGCTGGCTGGGTTATGCTGCCGAGCAGAGCTGCCACCCTCAGGCAGGTCTAATTGAGCGTGACCCCGGGAAGGAACGTAATTTGGGCTTGCAATTTGCAAAGGATATCCCGCCCCAGGAGCTGGATGGGACATTCGGGCATATACAAAAATTCTGTTACAACATTATGCCCACCCACGCTACATTTTCTAGAAGCATGAAAAGGATATTTAGCAGACACCCCCATTGCTCCCATAATATTAACCTCATTTCCCATTGGAGGTGCAATTTGCTTTGTTACAACAGAATATTCGGCACCGGTATCAACCATAAAAACTTCATCTTTATTTCCCACTCTCATTGTGACCGTGGGCTCGTGGTTACCGAGCGGGATGGGCCCAGGTCCCCGTCAATATGCATCCTGCCCTTCAAATGATGTCCCCGCCAGTCCCACAAACCCCGCTCCATTCCCTTCCCTTCTTTCATACCTTCCGTCTGTTACCTGGCCATTAGGGGCTTGGCCTCCCGTCTCCCCAGCTTCACTCTGTCCCCCAAATTTAGCCAAAAATGCAGGACAGTCGTTTTTCCAGTGACCTTCACCCCGGCTTCTTCCCTCCCGCTTTAACACCCATTATTACTGCTGTTCTATATGTCTGCAGATGGGCAACCCCTTCAACTGTATTGTACGACCATTTAGGATCTGTTTTGGGGTAATGTTCCTCTGTCCACGCTTCTGGATGAGGCTTAGCATCTGCTACGGCTTGGGCGAGCAAAATCTTTTGCGCGCTACTATTTATTCGGGCTCTCTCCTCTGTGGTAAACATTGTCAACATTAATTGCTGACAATCTGCCCATGTGGGGTTATGTGTAAGCATGACTGACTCTATCATACTGGCCACTGCTGCTGGATTGGTGGAATACAGTGGTGTGTGTGTATTCCAGTTAAAAAGATCTGTTGTCGTGAATGGGACGTATGTGTATTGCATTGGCCCTGGATTCCCATCCGCTAATGGGGGGCCTGGCACTTCCCGCAAAGGCATCTGCATAGCGCTCTTGTAGAGATTGTGTTGGTACGGATCCCGGGGTTTATATATGTTATTCGCTGCGCGTGTGGTAACTCCCTGGTTCTCATCCTCCTTTTCATTATCACCATTCCCGTGGGGCACTAATTTATATATGCTCCCATCGGGCATCTCAATCTTCTCTGGTGGAGCCTCTCTGTCCCCTCCACCCGCTGCACCCTGCTCCTCTTCCGCAATCCCACGGGACGGAGCTGAGGGAGCTGACCGAGACACAGCAGCTGCCCGGTCCCGCCTCTCCGCCCGCGCAACCGCGGCACTCAAAGCTTCTCTGGCTGCCCCATAACAAGATGGGTAGGACGGGGGCAAAACATCACTCTCTTCCGGTTGTTCTACTAACACCGGTCTCCCTCTCTCTTCATTATTCAAGGGGTCCTGCTTCTTATTTTTCCCCGCTATCATTATAAAATGACTCTTGTTTTTAATACAATATCTCCATATATCTATATATGGGTACTGCTCAGGATGTCCGTACTGCTCTGTGATTTGGGAATGTACCTTCTGTACTAACTCCGGGTCCATTGAAACCTGCTCTGGCCATCCTGGGACTAATAACGGCCACACAACTGTACACATTACTTTTAACTTCTCTTTTGTCAATTCTACACCATAGTCATGCGTTTTATATAACGCTTCGAAATTCCGCACCATATATTCTAGGGGTGTCTCACCCTCCTTCACCTTCTTGGGCTTAGATGACCCGTTACCCATTATTACTGAAAACAGTACCCTTTGCAATACAGATATATTATTTCAACAACAGTTAAAATCTACAGTCTGATACTTCAGCCAACAATTCGTTCGTGTCTGAGGCGCTTCCCCCGTCAGTAGCCGACTGCAGTCGCCTGAGCCGGAAACGTACGTTAGGGGTCAAAACTCGTATTTGCTTCCTTGCGGAGCGAGTAGGCGCACGTTCACTCACAGCACTCGAATCAGTTCATTCACAGCACATACTGTATCAGATACTTTCAGCACATAACAAAACATAGACACTTCAACTCTTTCTACTAGCCGAGGGTGCTCAGTCCCTCCTCTGTGGCTCCTTATACCCCGTAATTTGAACTCTAACTCTTGACTGCGTGTGACTATGTGCACCCCGTTCTATATCTATACTCCCGTCTGCAATTCCAATTTGCCTATGAGTAATCCTACCCACCGGCACCACTATCTCTGCAGCTACCGCTGGCTCCAATATGAGCCCTCTTCACTACACGACGTACACACTAGCACTGACCAGTCACAGAAAATCCCTCCTCCTTTCCTTTTTACCCACGTGGCGAAGCTCTGTTTACAAACACTGACTAATATGACTATGCAACTCCACGTGGCTACCTTCTCCCTCTCTTACAGAACTACCCTTTGGTTGGCATTCAATTCCCCCGAATCCAGACACGCGCTAGCCACTCTGGCTCCTTAGCAATGTCTGTGCTATCAGCGGCGGGCTAGATATGCCAACGGGATGGTGGCCATCGCATCCCCTTATCCGTCTATCTCAGTCGGACGTTTCCCTTAGATACAGGTATCTCCTTTAGACATACAAAACACAGAAGACACGTTACCTATCGCCGGCGCTGCTTGCTGTTTCCTCAGACTCAGTGGTGTCCCAGTTCCCGGGTCAGGAGTCCGTTTGGGACGAGACGAGGTCCACTGAACAGGAAATCCTGCTTGGCGACTGCAGATGTCAGCTCACCTTCAACGGACGCCCAACCAGCGGGATTCTTGCACCTGCAGTCAACCGCCACAGTGTGTTCAGCAGCCCGTTACTATGTGCCCGGAAAGGGCCCGTATCCCGGCACTCGAGCCCCCAAAAATGTAGGCGGACAAAAACAGATTCACTTTCAAGACGGCGCCGGACCGGACACAAGTAAGGATTGTCAGAACACGAGTCTCTTCAGGAAAGGCAAACTTTATTGTGTCGTCACACAAGTGCTCACCCAGGATTAAATCGCAAAGAGTGAGCCCCTTCTCCCCCCCGTGCAAGGGATCTTATACCCAAAAATACGTAATTAGGTACATCCCAATTAGCCCACCTCCCGATGACACTTAATTCCACCCCACGTGGGTTAATACCTCCCATCGTTAGTACAAAGAAATTCCACATTTTAGCTATAAATTGATACACTTCATGTTAGTTTGACAGTCTGTGATTTGTTGTGCTGTCTTTCTCAGGGCAGTGCCGTCCTCCCTATAGGCTGTGTTTATTTGAGATAGCTTGGGGCCTGGTCTGTTCTCTACGATCTCTTTGTTTCTCTACAAGTCTCAGTGACCTTGCCCCATTCATTCATCTTCCTGTCTCTCCGTGCCAAGAACCGTCCGGATTCTGCCTGGTTTTATTGCTAGTTCCCTAATCTACCTCGCATTCTTTGAATTCTATGTAAGCTTCGTTTTTCACATCTAATAAAATCTATTCTATTTACTGGTGAACCAATATTCTGAACAAGATGGCTGCCTGGCTCATAGTAGCAACCATCTTTCAGCCTGATTCGACTTCAGCGGCATACACTACATCTCCGTAATCAATAGCCGGTATAAGCGTTTGTTGTACAATTTGCTTTCTTACCATGGGACTCAGGCATGAGTTGTTTCTGTACATGGCACCTAGTTTGGGGTAAAGTTTAGATGAGAGTTTTTCGATGTGGGGATTATCTAAAAGTTACAATTTTGTTGCACAGTCCCAGAGTACCGGCACATTTAATACAGATACATATATATATATATATTTATGGGCTGGGTTTTAAGGTATCATTAGGAAGATACATATACATGTATTAACATAATATTAGAGTTAGTGTGGGTTGTTGGTTAAGTGTGAAATGACACTACATAATTGAGGATGGAAATATTGGTGAGATTCTGTATATTCCTAAGGACTTTGCCCCGGATACTAACATAGGAACCCGGTGACGGCCACCTGAAAGTAGCATCTCAGCATATAACTGTCAGATGCTGGATATTCACCAGTACTATAAGAGTAATGCATAAATGCTTGTGTATACGAGTCACGTCTGTCAAATAGGGGCACTCCACTCATTCATGACAGTTGACATTTAGTCGTTCATGTACTTTGTTCAAAGCCACCAGACTCTGCAGCTGATGGATACTTTGATGCCATCAATTATTTTATTACGCTTACGTACATCTTGCATTGGAAAATATCCATAAAGGTGAAAAACAGATAAGACAACGTTAGTGGGAGTTATAACTAAATAGATATATTTCTAGCTCTTTATTATTAATTTTTTCTTCTAAAAAGCAATCACAATGACGATCCCATTTATATTGATTTTAATGTCCTTCTCCCTTCCACCTCAGGGATGTTTACTCTTAGCTGTTGATGAGTCACCATGGCACCCTGGAATGCCATAAGGGTAGCTTCTGTGATGTCATAGAGTTAGCTGCTGCTGGAGCCCTTTGAACATTCTATTATCTCCCAGACACATCCGAGGCTGCGACGGAGATTCACCTCTTGAGCTGCTGTCCCTGAAAACTCTTGTGGTGTGGAGATCTGTGCCTCATTTGGATGTGTCTGAAGACTTGGAGCGAGACTACACTAAATCTGACCTTGGTGCTTTGGAGGTTCTAGCAGGGGACGCTATATTATAGCGTCGCTACTCGTATACCCTTTTAGATA
>RXON01004578.1:0-32464 GCA_009667805.1 Leptobrachium leishanense | reverse complement strand
GATATTGGGTCCAAAAAAAGTTTATGTGAAATCTCAATGTATCCTTCTTGTAAAACCAGAGAAAATCTCAATGTATCCTTCTTGTAAAACACGAGAAATCTCAATGTATCCTTCTTGTAAAACATGAGAAATCTCAATGTATACTTCTTGTAAAACACGAGAAATCTCAATGGCAGAATTATCGTATCGACAGAAATATCGGATCCGAAAAACCATTAGTTTACGTCAAAACGAATAGACACTTTGAAATGAGGAGAACAGACGTTCCGAAAAACACGAAAATTTCCGAAATTACGAAAAAAGTCGATACGAAAAAACGAAACGAACCGAAACGGAAATTGGCTGAAACGAAAATTTACAAAATCCGAACGAATCGAACCGAATCGAACCGAAAAAAAAATCGGTGCACAAGTCTAATGAGCAGGTCATTTAATTAGGGCACATGTGGTTAATTACTCGATCACTAGTAAAGGCATGCAGTTTAATCGAATGAATGGTGACACAGGAGAATGACTGGAGCAGTGTATGTAGGAGATGGAGAGACCCACACCAGAGCCACACTCCCGTTCATCTCACTTTCCAGGCCAGCTAGTTTGGTCTCCTAGTGCCCTTCTCCTGCCAGTTCTCCTGATTGTTCACCTTTGTCTGAATGAGTCAGGTGATGTTATTTCCAGCTTACCTGTAAAATACTGACTGATGATGCGCCGTCTCACGTCATTATTACCCCAGATCCTCTGCAGCAGCTGGGGCTGTATCGGGACCACATCTGGATCCGCAGCTGGCTCAGGATCATCCATGGCATTGCCGTCCTCTATGCACATGTTGTGCAGCATGCCAAAAAAATCAAGGCCACTTTGGGGGCTGATACTGCAAGGCCCCACCAGATCGATCCAAGCAGCGGAATCTGCTTTTCAGCAGGCCAAAGGCCCGCTCTATGGCACTGCGGGATCTCCGGTGCGCTGAGTTGTAGGCCTCCTGCTCTGCCGTTGCGGTCCCCGGGATGAGGGTCATCAGCCACGGCCTGAGCGGGTAACCAGAATCACCTATTACATGACACATAACACACAGTGATATTCTGTTAGATGAGGCTATACATGAAGGACATGAATAGTTTATGCTGCAGATATGTTGCACTCACCGAGAAGCCACCCGTCTGGGAACAGCCGTCCTGGAAGTCCTGTTGCCACGGAGGAGCGTTGCAGTATATGGGAGTCATGCGTGCTTTCCCGGGAGTACGCACACACATGCATTATGCGCATATTGGCGTCACACACAACCTGGACATTGATGGAATGATACTGGCTGCGATTGGTATACGTAGCAGGGTCCACCCGCGGGTGCTCGGATTTCAATGTGGGTGCAATCCACAGCCCCCAGGACATTTGGGAATCCACAAGGGCAATGAATCCCTGCTGGAGTCTTTGGGATCCCTCCTGGGTGATGGGAATCCGATGTAACGGCGCCAGTTCTGCTTCATCGAGCAGCACTATGGAGAAGGTGCCCTGGCTGACACCACCGAGTTCCACCATGGGGTGCTGGAGCTGCCAGTGGTGAGAAAGCGCAGGCAGCACAGCAGCTTCGTCATCCCTGGGACAGATACCCGTGTCCCTGACCTGGAATCCACCTGGGGTCACAGCGGCAGGTAGAGCCGGTTTATCTGTGCCCGGGTCAGACGGAAGCGGAGACGGCACTCTGCATCAGTGAGATGCTCCAGTCTCAGGCGTGTCCTGGGACACGAGGTGCCCGTGGCATGTCACGCTGTCTCTCCAACGCCTCCCGCCTCGCTCTCTCTTCCTCATGTACAAACCAGTTTGCAGCGATGACCAAAGCACACACCGCGTGATCCATACTGCTCATCTGGTGTGCTTTGGTTCATTCCTTTTTATGGGCTTGGATATTTGGGTTCGGCAGGACGTTCAGATTTGCCGTTAACACCAGCTTTTAATAGACGTTAAAATTATGTGTAGCGCTCATTCCCGGAGGAGCCGCTGAAAATGAACCACGGGTCAGTCTCCCCGCACTAGGAATAAATATACTCCAACACCGCTGTGAGTTTTTATCATTTAAATAGTTTACTAAAATAATAAGCAAATGTTGAGACACGGTATTCACAGATATTATTACAGTACTTTCGTATTGCGGTAAAACGCGTAGCGGAAAAGAAACGAAACACGAGGCTTCGTATTTCGGAAGAATAAAATATTCGCAACCGAACAGAAAAAAAATATGCAATTGCCCAATAGTTCGGAAAAACAGAGACACGTAGCGAACCCCAAAATACAATCTCTTCGTATTACGATAAACGCGGAGCGGAAAAGAGAAAAAAATGTATTCGGAACGTAACTTTAACCCCGTTCCGATTCTGTAACAAATGAGTCCTGCACAGGTTAAGTCCCGGAATGTAAAAGGTGTGTATGTGTGTGTGGTACCCGGGTACTGTTCAACTGGCCAGTGAATTTACTTAAGGAATGTCTTCGACTAGTCAGTTGGGGCCCTGTGGACTTTAAAGAGAAAACAGCAGTGTGTTCCTTATTACATACGGCCTTGGAGGCCTCTCACCCATCCACCGGTTGCTGTAGGCTCCGCTGACCCAGGACGTCTCTCCGCTCGATTTTGACTGGGGATACTAGCGGCCGGATCCGTTGTCTGACTCTCTGTTGCTTGTCCACGACTTGTCCCGCTCTCCGCCTGCTCTCCGTATCCGATCAGCTCGCGGCAACTCCTCACTCCAGGTCTTTGGCTTCTTTAATCTGCAGCAATCTCAGGAACTCGGAGGTCTCCTTCTCTTTAGGCCGAATGACCCGATAAGGAACTGACAGGTCTCTCTGGCTCTGGCCTAGGCCCTCTTGCGATGTCTTGCACTGCGTCTGCTCTCTCTCGTTCCCTCGCGCGCTCTGACAGCTATTTCCACGACTCAGGATGTAAGCGTCTGTGTCCCACCCACTTCCTGTGTCTGTTTGCAAAGCATGCCAGGAAACGTAGTCCCAATGTCCAGTTTCTCTAATCGCGATTGTCTCCATCTTGTGGCCAAAAATAGGTACTGCCAGCAGCAAGATTTTAACACAGCGCTACACTCTCCCCCTCCTAGAACTCTTGGGTCTCTCCAAGGAGGTACAACAGTTACATTACATTTCCACAATATTTGAAACAGTTTACATAACATGTACAGGTTCAGCAGCATACATGTAGTGGGTTAGGAACACTTTCTTCAAGTTGATTCATATTTTGGGCTACCTCAGCTAGCATAGCAGACACTTCGGGCAACCTCTGCACTGTGGTGATGGCCTCTTCAGTGCTATGTCCTGGTGAGTCGTAGGTGAGTCGTTGGGGCGGTCGAACAGAGCGCTTGGTTCTGCTCAATCAATTCCTCTTCAGGTGGAAGTACTATAGGTGTTGGCTCAATCCTTCTCTCTATCACTGGAGCAGACGTTTCTTCAGAGTATGATCCCTCCAGTGAAGGCATAGAACTATAATCACCTGAATAAGCTTCAAGCTTCCGGAGCTACCGGATTCCAACAGCCTCAGGGACTTCCAACTGAAATTCAAGAGCTTCAGGGATTTCAACAGTCTCAGGGACTTCCAGCAGAAATTCAGGAGCTTCAGGCTCAAGTTACTCTCCCACCGCTCGGGAACAACGACGACCTCCTCAGGCTCCGGTGAGCGCATCCAGTCTAGACAATAACTCTCTTCCTCACTGTCTCTTTCGCTCTCTTCGACAACCCGGGTCTGTTGAGACCGAGTAACAGGAGGCAAACGTGGAGCAGGCGGATTTGGCAGAGGCAGTTCGTCCCCAACTGGCATCCTCACCGCCTCTCTCAAAGGTAACAAATGATTCCGGTGCCAGTTCTTGAGAGCCCAGCCTTTCCATCCGGGCGAATCTGATACACTGGCAGACCCGGCAGTTGTTTGCAGACAATGTAAACCTGGGAACTCCACCTATCCGCCAACTTGTGTCTCGCAGCAGCACCCAAGTTCTTCAATAGAACCCTATCACCGGGTTGTAGATCTTGTATTCGAACTTTCAAGTCATAGTTCCTTTTGTTTCTTTGCTCCCTGTTTCCTGAGGTCAAACGGGCCTGTTCAAACGCAGAAGCCAGATTCTTTCGAAGTCTATCCACGTAGTTTCTTATGGAAGCTACTGACGTCTGGTCTAGAGATAACCCAAATGCCAAATCAACCGGCAGTCGAGCCTCCCTTCGAACATAAGACGGTACGGTGAGTATCCAGTTGCATCGCTCTCCGTACTGTTATATGCATGCACCAGAGTAGCTATGTGACGACTCCAACTCTGCTTCTCCACGTTCGACAAAGTCCCCAGCATGTTCAGCAGCGTGCGATTAAACCTTTCAGGCTGAGCATCACCTTGAGGGTGATATGGTGTAGTTCGGGTCTTTTGGATTCCCAACAGTCCAACAATTGTCCAACAAGTCGGCTTTCAAAGTCTCTACCCTGATCAGAGTGTATTCTCCTCGGCAGGCCGTATGAACAAAAGAACTTTTCCATCAGAACCTTGGCTACTGTCAGAGCGCGTTGATCTTTCGTGGAAAAGGCTTGGGCGTAACGGTGAAATGATCAGTCACTATCAGAATATTCCCTTGCCCGCTAGCATCCGGCTCTAAGCACAGGAAGTCAATGCACACCAAATCCATGGGTCCCTGACTCTGTAGATGGCTCATTGGAGGTTCGGGTTCGGTAGAGTCTTCCTCTGAATACACCTCAGACAGGAATGGCAGTAACTTTCCACTTCAGCTCTCATGCAAGGCCAATAGAATCTGTCTCGCACCAGCTTAAAAGTTCTTTCAGCACCCAAATGTCCATGCTCATCATGTAACGATCGCAGCACACTCTCTCTATGCTTAGTGGGGAAGGAATAGCTGTTGAGTCTCTTCAGCATTGGTTAAGGGGCCCCTTCGGTAGACCACCCCATCCAACATCTTCAACCGTTCCCACTCCTTGTAGACCAATCTGGCTCCATCCGGGGGTTGGTCAGCAGAATTTCCCGCTGGTTCGCAGTTAGGGCCTTTATGGTCAATGCAATTAAGGGGTCTCTGGCCTGGTCCGCTTTCAGGTCCTGTTTTGAAAAGGTAGGTAGACTTTCATCTCTCAATTGGTAGGGTTGCAGTAGAACTCAGGAACAGCCGCAGCCATGACTCCGATGGCCTCCGCTTCAATCCCTCCCTTGACCCGGCGCTCTGCTCCTTGACACAAAGCTTGGACCCCGTCTGGAGTTAATTGAGTCCATTCTGCAGCGTAGGGTCTTCTCGACAAAGCATCAGCATCTCGATTATTCACCCCAGGGCGATACTTCAGGCTGAACCTAAACCCTGACAGAGCGGCCAACCACCGATGTCCTTGCGTCGAGTTTCGCAGTAGTGAGGATGTAGGTAAGCGGATTATTATCCGTCTTTATCACAAACTCAGCTCCATACAGATAGTCCTTTAGCTTGTCTACCACTGCCCACTTTAAGGCTAGGAACTCCAACTTGTGGGTAGGGTAGTTCTTCTCTGAAGGCGTAAGGCTCCGACTCACGTACGCTACAGGCCTCAGCAATCCACCGTACTCCTGATACAGGACTCCTCCTAGCCCTTCTCTGCTGGCATCCACATGTAACTCATACGGCTTGTGAGGGTCCGCGTAGGCCAAGACAGGAGCTTGAGTTAGACTCTCTTTTAGCTTCAAGAAAGCACCTTCACACTGACTAGTCCATTCGCCCTGTATGGACTCTCAAGCTTTCCTTGGTCCTGGAGCTGACGGGTTTCGGTCAGAGGCCTTACAGCCTTCTTCTGTGTTTTCCTTCTAGGAGCTTGTTCAGTGGTTGAGCTATTTTGCGAATCCTCCTACAAATCTTCGATAAGTATGAACAGAACCCCAAGAAAGATCTAAGTTCAGTGACGTTTCTGGGTCTGGGCCAAGAAGCTACGGCCTCCAACTTCCGAGGATCTGTCGAAACACCTTCTGCTGAGACCACATGTCCCAGATACGTAACAGACGGTAGACAGAATTGGCATTTCTCCAGAGACAGTTTCAATCCCTCTTCATGGAGCCTCTTCAAGACCTTCTCCAAACGTTGCTCATGCTCTTCCAGAGTCTTCCCAAACACGATTATGTCATCCAGGTACACTAATACTTCGATCAGATTCATGCCCCGACTGTCTTCTCCATTAACCGTTGGAACGTGGCTGGAGCCCCCGTAAGGCCTTGAGGCATTCTGTTAAATTCAAAGAACCCCAGTGGACAGATGAACGCAGTTTTCTCTTTGTCTTCGGGATGCATTGGTATCTGGTGATACCCGCTTCGTAGGTCTAGTACACTAAACCATTTCGCTCCAGACAAACACTGTAAGGCATCTTCTATCCGAGGAGTAGGCATATTGGTCTGGGATGGTTCTTCGGTTCAACGTGCGGTAGTCTATGCATAGGCGGACAGAACCGTTCTTCTTCCGGACCATCACTATTGGAGATGCGTATGGACTCCTGGACTCTTGGATCACCTTGGTTCTTTGCAATTCATTCAGCTGTTCTCGCAGATCATCTAAGTCTCCCAGCGGAACTCGCCTTGACCTTTCACGAAACGGCTTGTCCTCTTGTAATCGAATGCGGTGTTCAGTACTTTTAGCTAGGCCTACGTCGAACTCATCTTTCGAGAACAATTCTCTCCACTTTAGAACTTGAGACTGAAGACGTTTCTTCCACTCGGATGAAATGGGAGCTTCCTTGGGGTAGAATCTTTCATCTGGAATCTCTTTATCCACTCCCCCACCTAAATCGGTGGAGAGGGTGTAGCGGACTCTACTTGCCCGATAGGCATTCGTGCTTTAAGGACTACTGGAGAATCAGACACATTACACACACTGACTGAGACTCTTCCTCGTGTTCTTTTCAGAGCTTTAGTGGAGATTATTTCAGGGATTACTTCGACTCCGGCCTCACTCCCATGATTAAAATCGGTTTCCAGCACCACATAGGGACCTGGTTGCGACCCGTTCAACTTGACTGAAGCCCGGAAGCTCGCTACTTCTCCTGCTTGCAGAACCTTCTCCGTTCCTCCTAATCTCCATAGGCGCCCCACCTCGGCAGGTGCCTTCTGTTCTTCAACCATCCTCTGATAGATTGAACGTAACATTGGGTGTACTCCTTAGTAGGACCCTCTTCCAGCACGATAGGTGTCAGGAGACGTCGCACCAAATCAGTATTCGTCCCCACTATCATGGAACTCCTGTTTGCCCTGGAGGCCGAGGACACACAATGGCCAATGCATCACAACCTCGGACTGTCCGACGACTTCGGATCCCATCTCCAACTTCACCTGTAGATACCCGTCATAAGGGAGTTTCTCCATTCCGATACCCCAATTTCCAAATCCTTCAATTTCTTGTAGAGGAATGTGCTTCAAGTGTCTCTCATAGAAGTCTCGGTAGATCAATGTCACTTGAGCCCCTGAATCCAACAGGGCTTTAGTGTAGACTCCCTCCACTTGGATTGGCACAATAGGAGAAGGACCTATCAGTTGGTCAGGAAACTTGGTGGCGGTATCAGGACACTTAGACCCAGTTTGCTGTACCCTGGCCTTTTTCTTGGCCCGTGTAGGTTTTGGGTGTGCATTGCTTCCCCATGACGTAGGTCCGGACGCTAAGGGAGTGACTCTTTCAGTCCTGGCAGGCTCGGCAGTTGGCCAGACTTTGGCCTTCTCGCCCTCTTAGTCCTGGCTTGATTTTTGGAGCGGGTTTCAACCTTCGGGCCCTGGTTTGCTCCCTTACCAGGACCCTCTGGAGTTTCCCGCCTGCAGGGCGGACAGCAGTTTCTCCACAGCTTTTAGAAGTTCTTCGACCGGTTTCTTTTCAGCCCTCCCTTGTGGGCATTGAGCCCTGAAATGGCCGATTTCCCCGCAGCCAAAACATTTCTTTCTTGGGTGTGTGAGCATATTTCCTTCTGGCGGTTCACTTGGAGACCCCCTGTTTGAGGCTACAGCAACCCCTTCAGTTCTTGTGTCCTTAGCCGACAGCAACGTCATTAACTCCATCATTTGCAACATCTGGTTTTTTAAAGCCAGCACTTCATTCTGTATGTCTGCCACACAGAGAGTTCCTACTTCTGCGGTGAAAGCTGTGTGCGAAGCATTTACGACCCTTTTTAGCCTTAATCAAGGCCTCTTCTTCTCGGATAGCTTTGATCAGTTTGGAATAGGTTAGTCTCGTGTTCTGGTATCTAGTCTGAAATCTCAACATTATGGGATCCAGCGGGGAGTGCTCCTTTGAAATTTGATCCATCAAAGCTTTGCTTGCCTGACTCGGTTGCATGCCCCCTTTAAGAATGACCTGATGGATGATTTTATCCAGCCGCCAGACATATGTGGACAATTCTTCTCCTTCCTTTTGATAGGTGTGAGAGAACTTGTGAATAAACTCGGCACATTTCCTCCACTCCCCCGAAATTTTCCTGTAAAGCTTCTAGATACTCTGCAGCAGTGCAGCCGGGCTTGTCCTTTTTAGATTTCGAATGACGTCTGAAGCAGGACCTCTTAGGCTCTCGATCAACCTTTGCCTCTTCACGGTGTCAGCAACTTCCCATTCTTCCACTGCTTGCACTGCTGATCTATCCAAGTCTCAAAGTCCTCTTCTCCAGTCGGCACAGGGACCTTACCAGAATAAAACCGTAACTTGCGATATCCATAATTTGGGGACGCAGCAGAGTTTTTTGGCTAGTGTTTCCACCAGTTTCCCATAGTGGTGAAAAATGTAGCAGGAGGGAACCCTGTAGTTGGGGTAACATCGGGAACATTTGCGTGATCACCACGTGGCGTACTTGGCTGAATCAGTTGGACTTCCACCTCATCGGTCAGCTTCACGCTCGCGCCCTGAAAACACTGGGAACACCCTTTCTCCACTCAAAAAGAACATACGTGTGAGGGGTATCTGGGTTCGCTTTAATGTCCAGGATTAACCCCCGATTATCTGGTGTCAGCGCGGCCACGGCCTGGCGAATCTGATCTTCGGCCAAGTGTCTGCAGGAATATCTATAACTATACATAATTCTATCTGACTACTGTGCTCTTCGCACCATTTGGCAGCAGTGTCTGGATCCATATTTAACCCTTTAAATGCGGTTTTTTCAGAAACTGAATCCCGAAACGAGCCCCCACGTGTAGCGCTCACTCCCGGAGGAGCCGCTGAAAATGAACCACGGGTCAGTCTCCCCGCACTAGGGAATAAATATACTCCAACACCGCTGTGAGTTTTTATCATTTAAATAGTTTACTAAAATAATAAGCAAATGTTGAGACACGGTATTCACAGATATTATTACAGTACTTTCGTATTGCGGTAAAACGCGTAGCGGAAAAGAAACGAAACACGAGGCTTCGTATTTTCGGAAGAATAAATATTCGCAACCGAACAGAAAAATATATGCAATTGCCCAATAGTTCGGAAAAACAGAGACACGTAGCGAACCCCAAAATACAATCTCTTCGTATTACGATAAACGCGCAGCGGAAAAGAGAAAAATATAGTATTCGGAACGTAACTTTAACTCCCGTTCCGAGTCGTAACAAAATGAGTCCTGCACAGGTTTAAGTCCCGGAATGTAAAAGGTGTGTATGTGTGTGTGGTACCCGGGTACTGTTCAACTGGCCAGTGAATTTACTTAAGGAATGTCTTCGACTAGTCAGTTGGGGCCCTGTGGACTTTAAAGAGAAAACAGCAGTGTGTTCCTTAATTACATACGGCCTTGAGGCCTCTCACCCATCCACCGGTTGCTGTAGGCTCCGCTGACCCAGGACGTCTCTCCGCTCGATTTTGACTGGGGATACTAGCGGCCGGATCCGTTGTCTGACTCTCTGTTGCTTGTCCACGACTTGTCCCGCTCTCCGCCTGCTCTCCGTATCCGATCAGCTCGCGGCAACTCCTCACTCCAGGTCTTTGGCTTCTTTAATCTGCAGCAATCTCAGGAACTCGGAGGTCTCCTTCTCTTTAGGCTGAATGACCCGATAAGGAACTGACAGGTCTCTCTCTGGCTCTGGCCTAGGCCCTCTTGCGATGTCTTGCACTGCGTCTGCTCTCTCTCGTTCCCTCGCGCGCTCTGACAGCTATTTCCACGAGGCTCAGTGAAGAGAATAATGGTCTCCAATTGTCCGTCCTTAACCCCTAAGACCCTGTCTTAGGCACACCTTGAGTTAACTCTCCTCCTGCGCAGGGAGAGAGAAAATCCTTTCAAAAAGGACACACGAGGCATGTAATTTTGTCTGGCAATTTCTCTCTGCCTTCCAACGGTTCTTGACACATATTTATACCTATGTCAAGGCGTTGTCTTTTTATTTCATTAGTTAACATTTCAAAACATAACATAGTTCATTGGCCAGTTTCAATACAGGTCTGGTGACACATTTCTAGACAGTCCCGTGGCCTCGGCATGTGATTTCTTGAGATATCAGCATTTCTTAAGACATCAGTACTTTTTTAAGACATCAGCACTTTTTTATCACTTGAGAGAAACTTGCAAACATCAGCATCCTTGCCATTCTAAAAACATTTGCAAACATCAGTATCCTTGTCATTCTAAAGACATTTGCAAACATCTTGAGAAGTGAACCTTAGTCCTATAATACTGCTGATTATCAATTTATCTTAAAACTATTTCTTATATTTTAAACCTTAATTTATCTATTAATATTATAATTCCTGGGGTGTTATTTAACTACTTATAGGGTCCTTCTTATAGGTTAGCAGATGGTGGTCTGAGGATTCCTTTTCCTTCAATCCCCTCTTAGAATCATAGTATGATCATACTATTTGATTCTTTCTTTGTTTCATCTATCTACTGTAAGTTAGTATGGGTTGGGGAGCGAGACCCTCAATACCCATGTGGATCAATATAGAACCAGGGGGCTGTACCTGCCACGGAACGGGTAACACATGGCAGTCTCCCAGTGCCTATTTATCTTCCTACCCTACATTCTTATTAATAGTAACAAGAGGTGCTAGGAATGACTCAAACCCTGCCTTTACCTGATCCCTTGCTTTAAATTCATCAGGGACCCCTCTTGGTACCCCTATAACATCAATATAGACATGCGGATCAAGACTACCTTTGGGCTTGGGACTTCCCTTTTCCTGCGACGTGAGCTAATATTTGGAATTTCCTCAGGATCCGAAACAATATGAAATCCCATTATGACCTTAGCTAGGGCACATTCACCTGACCATTGAAGGGGCAGACGCGCCCTAATCTTGAGGTCTCCACATATCCAGTAGAGATCCCCAATCAGAAAAACTTGATTCTGTAACTTAGTACTGTTGATATTGCTATAATTGGCACAATAACCCTCGGGGAAGAAGGTGAGGTTCCTACCTTTTCTGCTGACCTATAGCAGGTATAGTTCCCTGGGTAAACATGTATCCCTTCTCCTGGTTGTGGGAGGCGTGTTAGTATGGGTAGCTATTCTTCCAATATTCACATAAACTCTGGCTATCAGTGTGTTAGTATATAAACTAAGAAAACATTCTTCTACATCTTGCGGAATATTAAAAGGTACGGTGCCTAGATGCGGCCTAGCAGCACCACACACATAACAATTTGTACGGTTATTGTTTAGGGCACTAAATTTTACCCATTCTAGCCAAACATTTACATCTGAAATCCTGTTTCCATTGCTATGCTGTCTTCATAGGTGGGATTTGATTTGGTGTTAGGTAGGAGAGGAGGAGGTCTCACTACCTCTCCATATTTCCTGGGTAGGAATGGGTTCTCTTCCTTCTTATAAATGGCCATATCTTGGAGTTTGAACTTGTATCGAGGGAATTTGGTTGTGGCAGTTGCGTATATTCCCATCTGTTAACTACAGCATCAGAGGTACCAAATCCCATATTGCCCGTGTCCCACCCCACTGCGCCCCAATAATCACAATTATGTCCCCAGTACTCATCGGTTACACATATATATACAGTTGCCTTGTACAGTATCATACTGCAGTAATGGTGGACAATAAAAAAAACACAGTGGCCAGACAGTGATGGTTTGGGTTGGGGTTCTTTCTGGTAGGGGGTGTGGACAATAGGGGTTGTGACATATGTTCCGAAGGGGGGGTAAACATTATTTCAGTCTTTTTCTTCCCCCACATGCATCTCCATACTCTTCGAAAAGGATCCTTGGTTGTCATCTTCTCCTTGTTGGAAGCCAGGGCTATCTGCCCTCGTGAGTGTCTCTTGTTGAGTCCTTTGTTGAATCCGCTTGACTCGAGAGGGTCCCTTGTTGAATCCGCTTGACTCGAGAGGGTCCCTTGTTGAATCCGCTTGACTCGAGAGGCGTGAATCCAGACCGGGCTGTCCTCTGTCAGTATAGCTGTGCGGGTTACGGCTACCACCGTGGTCTCTGGTCCATAGTCGAAATCCTCTGGTCTTTTTCCTTTCTGTAGCCGCTTTACCAGCACCTTGTCTCCTGGATTAAATGGGTGGGTAGGTGTCTGAAAGAAAGGGAGACTTAAATATAACTTCGTCTCTGGTTGTCTCGAGGGTTGAGATCAGCTGCCTAACATATTCATCCCTTATCTGCTCTAAGTCCCCTGTCTCCACTGTTAGCCTACCTGTAGACCATAATAATGGAAAGGGTCTGCCCATAAATATCTCGAAGGGGGAGTAGCCTGTGTTCCTATTAACCGCCATTCTGATTTCAGCCAGAATGATGGGGAGTACCAATTTCCAATTCTTTAGCTCTTCTGTGGTTGCATATTTTTGTAAGGTACAAAATAATTGGTCCCTATCCATTGTGGGAGGTCGCAAAACCCGGCATTACTAGTTTAGCTATGTCCTGTTGTGCTGCTCGTTTAGCTGCTTGGTCAGCCAGATGATTCCCTTTTGCAATAGGATCTGAGGCTCTGGTGTGTGCTCTACAATGTAACACCGCTATCTGAGAGGGCATAAGAATGCTTGCTAGGAGGTCCGTGACCAGGGTCGAATGGGAAATCTTCTTGCCATCTGCGGCCACAAATCCCCTCTTTTCCCATATCGTCCCATGGTCATGGACCACACCATAAACATATTTGGAGTCAGTGTATATCGTGACAGGTCTACCCGCATAGAGCCTGCATGCTCGTGTTAATGCAATCAGTTCTGCTGCCTGGGCAGACTGGTAGGGTACAGGCCCCGATTCTAGAACAGTGTCAGGGAGTTGAACCACTGCATAGCCTGCATGATAAGTGTAGTCATCGGGGCGGGTACAGGAGCCGTCAACAAAGACGACATCTGCGTCCGGAACAGGTGTTGACATGAGATCAGGGCGGGGTGCAGTTTCAGACTCAATGGAGAGAGCACAGTCATGTTCGAGTGGGATTGTATCTGAGGGATTCTTAAGACCCAGTAAAGCGTTTAGGATTGGTGCTGGACCAGAGACACTTGAACTGTATTCTATGTGCAGTGCAGGGTTGCTTAGCAGTGTGACTTCATATCCACTAAAGTGCTGTGATATGTGCTGTGTATGTATGCCCTTAAGTAAAAATAAAACATCATGGGTTGTGGGTAGGTGAGTTTCGTACCCTAATGTGTATTGGCTTGCCATACTAACGGCCATTGCACATGCTGCCAGGGCACGCAAACAGGCCGGCATCCCTTGTACCGGTACTGGCAGAATCTTTGAAAAAAAAATGCTATGGGGCGCAACCGGCCCCCATGTTCTTGCGTCAGTACCGCGGCCATGGTTTTACAATTGTCCCTTGCAAACAGATGAAATGAAAGTACATAATCAGGGAGGCCAAGCGCGGGGCTTATTAACATCATTGCATTTCTGAGAACCCTAAAGGCATTTAACATTTCATTAGACCCCGTTATCACATTGGATTGACCCAACAGGGTGGCTTGTCTCAGAATGTTATCGTAGTAGGAGCAGTCAGGGATCCACTGTCTGCAATAGTTTATCATGCCTAAGAATGACAGCATGTCCTTCTTAGTTTTCGGGTTGACCAGGCCCGTGACAGACTGGACTCTCTTCTGACTGATGCTCCGTTCCCCCTGTCTGAGAACAAACCCTAAATATTCAACTTGCATTTGACACCACTGCATTTTTTTTAAGGGAGACCTTGTGCCCACATTCCTGTAACCAACTAAAAAGTGTTTTACCATCCTCCGGCAGGCCTCCTCTGATGGACTGCATACGAGGAGATCATCCACGTATTGCAGCAGGACAGAACCATGGCTGGGGTGCCAGAATTTCAGAGTGGCCTGCAGTACAATACTGCAGACCACCGGGGCGTCAACGTACCCCTGAGATAACCTTTTCCATGTAAATTGGGTGCCTTCAAATGAAAATGCAAAAAGCAATGCCGTGTCAGGGTGTACAGGGATGCTAAAAAATGCATTCTTCAGGTCAATTACAGAAAAATGTATATGTGTCGCTGGTATTGATGACAGAAGTGACGTGACATCTGGGACAATTGGCGCAATTAGAATCACTAGGGAATTAACTGCGTGCAAGTCTTGAACGAACCTGACAGTCCCGTCAGCTTTGTTCACGGGGTTAATTGGGGTACTGAAGGGGAAGACTACAGGTTCCAGGATACCATCCTGTAGAAACTGGTCAATCATAGGACATAGTCCGTCCTCTTTCTCTTTTTGACAATGTTTAAAAATTCTATTAATATCTTCTATTTCTAAGTAACTTATTCCCCACGGTCATAAATGGAAAATGGGTTTTGTTGGTGTTATTCTCATATCTTAGGGCTTATTAATGGCGATCCTTTGTTATATACGAGTGGCCATAATAACGAAAGGCAGTATATATTCTTCTGCTTTTTTTTTTTTACTTTATTTTTTTTTCTCTTTTGCTTCCTCTTTCTTTTTTCTTTTTCCCGTCTTTGGATGTGGATGGGGCCGAAGGTTTCAAATCCTCCATTGCCCCCACCGCACCCAAGACCTCTGTCTCAGTAAAGGGACGGATATATGGATTGTCTATAAGACGGAGGGGGTCGTGGGTCCCAGCTGGCACGGGGTATTTCTTGTTTATTCCGTGGTATACTCTGTTCTATTTTATGCAGTCTGGCGCTGTCAGAGGACAATGGGGTCCCTCTTCTACATTGTTTCACCATTAATCATTGTCCCCCCCTCCCTAATTTCATATATGTCATATCCCATTGAGGGTCTCCTGCATAGTGGGGCCATGCCTCGGTGTCGTCGAGACATAATCCTTTCACTATATCCATATAGAATGGGCTGTGGTCTCCCTGTCTGAGGAAAGGATCACAACTCCCACTGCTTCTGTCCATCCCGCTAGATTATCTATCCATGGGTTAATTAAATAGCAATCTGTGCCCCCTACTCGTGCTACATAATCTTTACAAAACTCTCCTATTTTCAGTAAGGGATATTCTTTAACCTTGCTACTTTAAATACCCATGGTTAGTTGTACAATTGAATAATCAGGCAGGTAAAATAGAGAAAGAAAGAAAAAAGAGAGGCTCTTCACAGTGCTCGAAAAGAAAAACAATTTAAATTCTTACTATATATATATATATCTCTATGCCACATGGATCAACAAAAGATGAGCTAATTTAAGGATAAGTAATAAAAACTTATTTAGTGAATCCTCCCCTAATCTCGAGAATCAAACTTCTAATCTTTTGCTTTTTATTTTGTAGTTATATAATTCCTTCATATCATAAATTTTTTTTTATAAACCACAATCCAATAGTATATAAAAACTAGCTTCACAATATATGTATCTCCGGTTAGTAACTGCATACATGACCAACATCATCCACCCCATCAGTCAGCAACTAACACACAAATGGCCAACAAACACCTCTGCTTAATACAACATGCACCTCACAGCAAACAATGTCCAACCAGTCAGCTCTTATATATACATATATATATACACAGTACCATCAGTATACAAAGGGGCAAAAGTCTGCATACTTTACAGATTTTCCTGCCACCCAATTAACTTATCACTCTAATAATATATACTTTAACAATATATACATGTATATACATGTAATTAAACCGGTAATACAGGAATGACGAGCGTCCGTCTTACCTTACAGACCACTCGGCACCTTAACTTATACCTCTACAATTTATATATTTACTCTATTATCACAACTGAGGGACGTCTGTCTTACCTTACAGATCGTTCAACAGTGAATCTTAACACTCTAATATTCTTATACTCTAATATTCTTATACTCTATACATTTTATGAGGGTTAACGCAAGGTGTGATCAATTGGACATATAATGTCCCTTCTATTGAGTGTGGTCCCTGACCCACTCCATCTTTAAATAAACGGCCCCTGGCAACGTTTTCTTTTAATTTGTAATAAACGGCCCCTGGCAACGTTTCCTTTTACACTATAGGACATGGACAACTAACTTTAGTTCGAGATAAACGTTGTCATTGCCCTCGTCCAGACAAGACAATATACTCACCAGGACGAGGGGTGACCGTTCATGTCGGCAGTGCCTCCAGATTGAAGAGAATAATGGTCTCCAATTGTCCGTCCTTAACCCCTAAGACCCTGTCTTAGGCACACCTTGAGTTAACTCTCCTCCTGCGCAGGGAGAGAGAAAATCCTTTCAAAAAGGACACACGAGGCATGTAATTTTGTCTGGCAATTTCTCTCTGCCTTCCAACGGTACTTGACACATATTTATACCTGTGTCAAGGCGTTGTCTTTTTATTTCATTAGTTAACATTTCAAAACATAACATAGTTCATTGGCCAGTTTCAATACAGGTCTGGTGACACATTTCTAGACAGTCCCGTGGCCTCGGCATGTGATTTCTTGAGATATCAGCATTTCTTAAGACATTATTATTATTATTATTCTTTATTTATAAAGCGCCAGCATATTCCGCAGCGCTGTACAATAAGCACAGTATAGACAGGGTTACAATACATTGAACAACATTTGACAAACAGTACAGGAGGAGATGAGGGCCCTATTCCCATAGGAACTCACAATCTGGGAGGGTTGGGGTTGGAAACAGGAGGAGAGGACTGTAAGGTGAGAGTGATTGATGGTTGCGTCAGTGAGTTGGGTGGTAGGCCTCCCTAAATAGGAATGTTTTCAGGGAGCGTTTGAAGGAAGAGAAGTTAGGGGAAAGTCTGACAGCACGAGGGAGAGCGTTCCAGAGAGTGGGGGCTGCGCGTGAGAAATCCTGCAGTCTATCATGGGAAGAGGTGATGCGGGGAGAAGCTAGGCGCAGGTCACTGTTTGACCTTAGGGAGCGGGCTGGGGTGTATTTGGTGATTAGTGAGGACAGGTAGTGGGGAGCTGAGTTAGTGAGGCTTTTGTAGGTAAGGATAAGGATTTTGAACTTAATTCTGCAGTGGATGGGGAGCCAGTGAAGGGACTCGCAGAGGGGAGCGGCAGAGACAGAGCGGCGGGTGAGGTGAATTAGCCTGGCGGAGGCGTTCAGGATGGATTGTAGGGGGGAGAGGTGGGACAGAGGGAGGCCAGATAAGAGATTATTGCAATAGTCGAGTCGGGAGATTACCAGGGCGTGTATGAGTTGTTTTGTGGCGACAGCGGTAAGAAATGGCCGAATTCTGTAAATATTACGCAGTTGGTATCGGCAGGAGGAGGAAAGAGACTTGATGTGGGGGATGAAGGAAAGAGCAGAGTCAAGTGTAACTCCAAGACAGCGAACTTGGTTTGATGGGGAGATGGTGATACCCTCCACCGTGATCGAGAAGTCAGGAGGTGGGGCGGCATTAGAGGGAGGAATAAGTAGGAGCTCAGTCTTTGACATGTTGATCTTTAGGTGGTGGGAGGCCATCCAGGAGGAGATGCCAGATAAACAGTCACTGACTTTGGAAAGGACAGGGGGAGAGAGATCAGGGGTAGAGAGGTAGATCTGAGTGTCATCAGCGTAGAGGTGGTAATTAAAGCCAAAGCTGTTGATGATTTTGCCCAGGGAGGAGGTGTAGATGGAAAAGAGCAGAGGACCAAGGACAGAGCCTTGAGGTACACCAACAGATAGAGGCAATGAGGAGGAGGAGTTACCAGCAAAGGACACACAGAAGGACCTGTTGGATAAATAGGAGTCAATCCAAGCAAGTGCAGTGTCACCGAGACCCAGAGAGTTGAGGGTCTGTAGAAGGAGGGGGTGGTCAACAGTGTCAAAAGCAGCCGAGAGGTCAAGCAGGATGAGAATAGAATAGTGGCCGTGTTTTTTAGCAGTTAGGAGGTCGTTGGTGACTTTGGTGAGGGCAGTTTCAGTTGAGACATCAGTACTTTTTTAAGACATCAGCACTTTTTTATCACTTGAGAGAAACATTTGCAAACATCAGTATCCTTGTCATTCTAAAGACATTTGCAAACATCTTGAGAAGTGAACCTTAGTCCTATAATACTGCTGATTATCAATTTATCTTAAAACTATTTCTTATATTTTAAACCTTAATTTATCTATTAATATTATAATTCCTGGGGTGTTATTTAACTACTTATAGGGTCCTTCTTATAGGTTAGCAGATGGTGGTCTGAGGATTCCTTTTCCTTCACTCAGGATGTACAGCGTCTGTGTCCCACCCACTTCCTGTGTCTGTTTGCAATGCATGCCAGGAAATGTAGTCCCAAGGTCCAGTGTCTCTAATTGCGATGGTCTCCATCTTGTGGCCAAAAATAGGTACTGCCAGCAGCAAGATTTTAACACAGCGCTACATATGCGCGCAAACATTGTGCGTTAAATTTTGCGCGTAGATTGTAATACCGTGTGCGTACCAGCGCACAAACACATCTGTGCTCACAATGTTAAGTATAGGACGCGCGCAGTACATTACGCTCGCAAAGGGTTCGCGCAGGTTCACCCGCGTTCGACGTTAACGTGCATTTTGTGCGCTGACGTTATAATACGACGTTCTGCGCAAAGGGTTTTGCCCCTCGCGTTAATGCGTTAATATTTGCGTTGAGAATGTAATAGAGCCCTTGCTCTGCAGGGAGGAGGAAATTCTATGCTGTCAGGGATTTATTGTGTTTGTGTGCGCAGTGAGTGTGTGCGCAGTGAGTGTGTGCGCAGTGAGTGTGCGCGCAGTGAGTGTGTGCGTAGTGAATGTGTGTGCAGTGAGTGTGTGCACAGTGAGTGTGTGCAGTGAGTGTGTGCGCAGTGAGTGTGTGCGCAGTGAATGTGCGCAGTGAGTGTGTGCGCAGTGAGTGTGTGCAGTGAGTGTGCGCAGTGAGTGTGTGCGCAGTGAATGTGCGCAGTGAGTGTGTGCGCAGTGAGTGTGTGCAGTGAGTGTGTGTGCAGTGAGTGTGTGCAGTGAGTGTGTGCGCAGTGAGTGTGTGCGCAGTGAGTGTGCGCAGTGAGTGTGTGCGCAGTGAGTGTGCGCAGTGAGTGTGTGCGCAGTGAGTGTGTGCGCAGTTTGAGGACATTTGGGGTGATGGGCTGATTTGAGGGTGAGAGGGGCTGATGTAGGGGATGATGGGACTGATTTTGAGGTTTTGGGTGACGGGCTGCCTGGGGTGAAAGGAGCGGAGCGGAGTTTTGCGGTGGAAGGGGCAGATTTGGGGTTAAAGGCGCTGAAATGGGATATGAAGGGATGGAAAGTGACTGTGTGTGTGTGTGTGTGTGTGACTGTGTGTGTGACTGTGTGTGCACCTGCGAGCAGCTGAATATTTTTTGCCCGCATGGTTATAGTGTTTGGCTTGAAGAAAAGCTGGTAACCCTAATTCAGGGGTCAGCAGCAATCTTGACTCCCTGATGTTTTTGGAACTACATTTCCCATGTGGCTTATTCAGCCTGATGGGTGACTGAGCATCTTGGGAGATGTAGTTCCCAAAACATCAGGGAGCCAAGGTTGCTGATCCCTGCCCTAATTCATCCGCTGTCAGGAGGGCGAAAAATAAAACCATTCTCCTCAAAATGTGAATTAAAAGATCCAGTCATGTAATGTGGGCGATGGGGTCAGATACACCACACACATGCTAAACCAGTTCCCCTACTAGATCCCCCAGCAGCCACTGCTCCTCAGGGTGTGCTGATTAAAGCAGGTACAGCTGTGTTTATGGAGGCTCTGGCCCAGCAAGATATTGGACTGGATCTCACCAGAGACCTTTCCTGATCCACACAAGCCAAGGGCAATGAGAAGACTCCCTGCCTGCCCCCCAGACTTGTGAAGCGTTGTCCTGATATCTCAGATAATGGGGGATATTCCAGGTGTGTGGTCCTTGCTTAATGTCTGTTGTGTGACGCCCCCACCTGTAGAGCGCAGGAAAGGTGCTGCCCTGCAGTTTGTAGCGTTCATATACTGCAAGTGGGGAATCCGTTCGGTCACACTGGATCCCACTAGGGTTACCAGATCCGCCATGTTTTCCTGAACACGTTAATTCACACTGCTGGGCAGTGCATGAAAAATACCACCCTGCATCATGTATGATTCCAAAAGGGAATCCCAGGTGACCTGCCTATGTTTCCTCCCTGCAGCATATGAATTATACATGTTGCAGGGCAGCACTTTTTCTGTGCTCCCACTCTGCATGAAATTGCATTGTGTCGAGGAAAACCTGGCCGACCTGGCACCCCTAGATTCCACGTCACAGTCTCCCCTGCAGCGCATGCGTTCTACATACTGCATGGTTCTATCTTCATGTGCTGCCCATCCGCCTGAATAGGTTTTGTGTGTCCAGGGAAACATGGCCGACCTGGCAGCCCTAGTCTGTATATGTTCCTGCAGGGGGTGACCTCACACTGGGTTATGATGTAATATGTGCAGGAAGGTGCTGCCTGTTCATAACATTGGTTTGTCATGCAATTAACCCATTCAATACTCCATGTTTTAACTGGTAAAGCCTTGGTGGCCGGCATCGGGGGCTCCCAGACCCTCTAGCCAGTTGTCCAGGTGAACTCGTGATGGACTGGACACGCTGTAGACCTCTAACGTGTTTTGTGAGGTAAGAAAAGGGGCTGCCCTGTGCGCATCCCACATGGACTAGCCTCCACAGGTAGAAATGTCAGGTCGGCCATGTTTTCCTAGACATGTTACCAATTCCTGCAGGGGGAAATGTGCTGCCCTGTAACATGTATAATTCAATGCCCCCTCAGGGTGAATAAATGTGTCCAGGAAAACCATGGCTGATCGGGCAACCCTATCCGCAGACCCTGTGAACGTAGGAAACCCCTCTCCGCCATGTCTTCGCACATACTGGTATTGGCCTCGCGCTTGTATTCTGGGTTTTCCATTAGGAAGGTACGCGCCGTGCACATGTTCTGCAGTGGCTTAGTCCAGTGTTTCCCAACCCTGGTCCTCAGGGCCCAGTAACCGGCCAGGTTTTAAGGATTACCTTGGGGGGAAATGCAGACTGACTCCTGCAATCACTGAGCAGCAAATCCTATCACCTGTGCTGTGCTTCACATCCTGCAAACCTGGCCTGTTAGGGGGACCAGGGTTGGAGATCCCTGATTTGGTCCCATCGGTCTTTAGGGACCATGAGGCCCTGCCTGCGAGCCTTTATAATCTAGCTGTCACCGTACGATCAGCCCCCGATCCTCCAATCTAAAGGTGATGGGCCACGACCTAATGATACTACATGGTGAATGTGACGCTGGTGGACTGGAAACTGTATAGAGAAAAATCCGAGGTGACTGGGTATAAGGCTACGGTTGAATGATTGGAGGGGAGATGGTATGTGTGGGATCTCTTATCAACATATTGCTGTCCCTCCCCAATAAGTGATATGTCCACTAATCACAGGTCACACCATCCTGGTCTCTGCTCCAGTCACTGACCCATTGCTCATCTCCCCAACAGTGGTGGTCCTCTGCAATTTCCCTTTACCTTAAATCAGGGCTGTCAAACCCCCCCCCCCCCCATTCCCAGAATTCTTTATGCAACAGCTGGCCAGGGAATGTCGGATATAATCTCTGCACGTGAATACAACACGTTATATATTAGATTTATCAGCCAAACCTCCAATATGTCAGGGATTATTATTTCATAAGAAATCTACACGAGACACATATCAATCGTTTATATTTCCTAGAACTCTCCTAAATTCTTGTCGGTTTTGCTTAGAAAAATACAATAATCAGATAAAAATATATATATATTTATTACGTATACAAAAAAAAATTCAAATCTCATATCATAAACAAAAATGTATAAACCACAATCCATCAGCATATAAAAACTAGCTTCACAATATATGTATTTCCGGTTAGTAACTGCATATATGATTAATATCATTTACCTTATCAGTAACTAATACACAACTGGTTAATAAACATTTCTGCTTAATACAACATGCATTTCCCAGCAAACAATGTTTAACCAGCCAGCTCTTATAGATATAATCTCTATGCTACATGGATCAACAAAAGATGAGCTAATTTAATAAGTAATAAAAACTTACTTGGTGAATCCTCCCCTAATCGAGAATTAATATAATTCTTTGCTTATTAATTTTAATCACAGTAATTTCCAAAATGTGTGTGTGTGTGTGTGTGTGTGTGTGTGTGTGTGTATATCTGAGAAGTCTCAGTCTACGTTGCAAGAATATCTACAAATATATAATTACATTAATTCCTTAATTTCATACATTAGCTGTCTAATCTGGATTTTAATAAGTCTTGGAATATGTGAAGCTTATCTATCAAATAATCAATGCATGTGAGTTAGAGATTTGGTGAGAATCTTGATTGCCTCATGTCTTGGGATCTGCCTGCATCGTGGTGTGAGTCTGAGTGTTGGAATCTCAGACTGTCAGAGTGTCATGTGTACTGGACGTCTGAATGCATTGCGGTGTGAGTCTGAATGCTGGAATCTCCGACTGATTTGCAACCAACATTGCTGCTTCAATTATAGTAAATTTAACGTCACTGGCAATATTATTAATACATCAAATCTAATATTTACTATCCTCTAGAATGCGTCAAAAGGTCAATCTACACAAAGACCTTCTCTTCTCCCAATGTATAGACATTATGTCTCTACCTGCCATATCTAATTTATATCCCTACTCCCTTTTGGTTACTTATTGAATCTTTCAGCTGGATTCTTTTCCAGTTAACTCAACAAAATCTTTTCTTTTAGTAAATTTTATTATTTACCAATTATATGCTTTCTACAATATTTATTGGAGTATACATATTTCCTACTGTAAATATAATAAAATATACCATGATTTATAAACATATATTTTGTGAATATAAATCTATATTACAGAGATATTAACTCTTATTCCTATACCCAAAAGACAACATATCTTTTGTTTTAAAAACTTAAGACAGACCAATAAACTTAATTATGACACGTCTTCGCACTAATCACACAAAAACCTTCTAGGTTCCTTCATGTCTGGCGCTTCTTAAAAAAAAATATAAAAGACTTCACCCAGGAATGAACTCTAAAAAAAAAAAAAAAAAAAAAAGGATCTTGTTCATTTCTAAACCTAGAGAAAATTGAAAGAAAAACTGTCTTTAAAAACGAAATGGCTACAGGCATCCATTATAATTTTTCCTTTCTGTAATATACCCGACAGGAATCATGGGAGTTATAGTTCAGAAACACTCCGGGGGCTGGAGTTTGACAGCCCTGCTCTAGAAGGAATCGTCCTGGAACAGGAATACATGTATTGAAGCCAATAAATCCTTTACTCCCTGAAAACCAAGGCGTTTAATGACACTGATGCTTTGTTTGGAGGTGTGGAAATCCTTCCCCCAAAAGAGAAAGGGACGCACGCTACCACTTAATTAAGCTGTGTTACCAACTAAAACACCTTATAAAACACATGCTGCGCTTTTTGCTTTGCAGTAAATGGATGCCAAAAGGAAGAATTAAAAAAAAAATTCCACATTCTGGATTTATTTTTTATAAATTTTTTTTTTTTTTTTTTTTTAAATCCAATGAAACCTTTAACAAATTGTGTCTGTGTACATTTTACTCTAACGCCGGCAGGATGTACTAGTATTGTAAGGCCCACCTGCCGCAGGGATGGCATAGTACACCTCATGGCAGTAACAAGCGGAGGTGGTAATGTTTAGATAAGGCAGCAGGAGGTCCATTTTTGTCCAGGCTACATGAGCGATGAAGGTGATCTTAAAAGCCTTCTAATCTACCCCTTGGTGATGTCCTTTGAATACATCCCACACAATACAGTGTTGTGAGTCGGTGACTGACCCATTCACTCCCTTCTATGACCAAAACCACACAGTGAGGAGCAAGTAAAGAAAGATACTGTGGGGGGGGGGGCAGTTTACAACACAAATTATCACACAATGGATGCGCCCAGTGACACATATAGAGAAAAATATCACACTATGTCACTGGGCGCATCCATTGTGATATTTTAGACATGTGCACAGCACAAAATTTTTGTTTTGAACGATGTGTATTCATCCTAAAACGCAATTTAGTTGCCAAAGAAATTTGCTTTCAGTTCTTTAGTATGAAAATGAATTTCGTTCATCTGAAAACCAGCAGGTACAATTAATATTGTAGTAGTGGCTCCTCCAGAGGGCTGAGATCGGCTACTTGTTACAGTATCTCTCACTCTTAGCACAATGTGTCAGGATCAGCTGTTACAGTAACTGACTGCTGCTCATCAGCGCTCAGTTTCAGTAAAACTAGTAAATAATATTGTTATAAGCGCATATATAAAATATTATTTCCTTGTTTTTACTGAAACCGAGTGCTGTGAGCAGCAGTCATTTACTGTAACGGCTGAGCCTGATACATTGTACTGGGAGATAATGTAACAAACAGCCGATCTCAGCGCTCACAGCCACTGGATTTAAAGGGCAAAAAACATCACTCTCACACTCTCTCACACTCTCTCACACTCTCTCACACTCTCTCACACTCGGTGGGTGCAGAACTTCGGAATGCAATGCTTATCCAGCACAGGAGAGGGAACTTTTACTTAGTAACGTAAATCGGTCTGAAATCTCAGAGAAGAGGATGACTGGCATATATATATATATATATATATATATATACACACCAGTCATCCTCTTCTTTGGAATTTCAGACCGATTTACGTTACTAAGTAAAAGTTCCCTCTCCTGTGATGGATAAGCCTTGCATTCAGAAGTTCTGCACCTCCACATGCCAAAGCAGTATTATGTTCTATACAGTATTCTGGAGCTCTTTCACTGTCAGATTTTTGGGTCGGGAAGGATTACATACAAACTTTTATCTGTAGATTTGTAATGTTGCGCTCTTCATTGATCTCCTTCAATAAGTGTAATATTACAAAAAGAACTGAAACTAAAATGTAATGAATTATTTTTTTTTTTTTTTTCCGAGCAGTTTCGTATCTCTTGAGTCATATGAAAACTGAATTATCCCAAAATTCGGGCGAAATCGTTTTAGTACTAAAACGAATGCACATGTCTAATATTTTCCTGTGTCACTGGGTGCATCCAGAGGAAAATATCACACATACGCTCTGCCTTCCAGTGGACCCCTTTCTAGCCAGTATCCAGCCTAACTCCTTGTCCAATGGCTGTCCTCTCATGGCTCCGAAGGACAACTATCACAATGCCCCCCTCCTTTTCTCCTGATGGTCCAATCGGTCAAGAGGCACCCACCCAGCTGGAAGACTGGCAGGACACACATTGGACCCTCTAAGTACACTACAGCACTGAGGGCTTACTGGGGTCAGTCAGACTAATCTTCCTCCAGTGAGACCAGCCATTCCGCTTTACACCAAAAATCTCAGCCAGCATCTGTTAACACCTAGCTGCCACCCCGTCAGTGGGTGGGACTGAATGCCAAGGGGTTGCATGGCAGTGATAGCATGCCCTGTGGCTCTCCGGCAACTACCTTGGCCCACAACCCCTTCCCTGCGGCCATTTGCCTAGAGGGCTTCCCAAGTTTGGGTCACCCGGCGGCATTCAGGCCTTCCTCCCAACACTACTCCGGTGTGTACAGGGAGCGAACACCTCACAGGTTGCTGAAATTCCTGCCTGGCAACTCAAGTACTCACTACTGCCAAACCTCTGCTCTCCACCCCAGTTCTCCACTTGCTGCAATGACTCAACATATTTTCCCTGCAGATTGTACAGTTTTCTCCTGTGTTCCAGCCATACACAGGCCTCCACTTGGCTTGTCTGGTTGTCACGCCTCAGTTCTTGCTGTACAGTATCCTTTGGGAATATCGCTTCTGGTAAACTTGTTGAAAGCGGGCTATAAACCACTCTTGCTGCCTTGGTGGCCACATGGTTGGTGACTGCATGTAAATCTCTCATTTTGCTTTCAGATACTGTACTTTTTGTGGTGGCACGGAATGCATTTCTTGCCGGAGTTGGCTTGCCCCCGACTAATGAAGAGGACAAGTTCCTGTTTCGCGCTAATCCAGTGGGAAAACTAAAGAACGCCGCAAAGATCTTCTTCAGTCCTGGAGGGGAACTGTTTATTGTTCGTGGTGGAGATGTGTTCAAGGGACATGTACCCGTACCAGAAGGCCAAGAATGGTTTGACGTTGCCAAGAAGGTTGGGAAAGTGGAGTGGGGCAACTTCAAATTTCTACTGTTCAATCCAAAAGGGATCCTATATGCAGTCACAAATAATGGAGACTTCTACGAAGGTCCAGCCCCGACCAACGAGAACATGTCCTGGCTGTGTCAGCAAGCCAAAAAGATAGGAACTGGTAACTGGGATTCACTCCGTGCCCTCTTCTTTGATCCTGAAGGCCTCCTGTATGCAGTGAGGTCTGATGGTAAACTCGTACAACGAAGCCCCCCAACCTGCCCAGAAGAAGACTGGCTTAACACAGCAGCACAAGTTGGGAAAGACAGCTGGGGCCACCTGACTGACTTCATAGCTTTCACCCCTAAGGGAGAGCTCTGGTGCGTCAATAACTTGACAGGGCGTCTGTTTAAATGGGCTCCAGCAACAAAAAGCCAACCAGACTTTCCTCATGATGATGCGATGCCTATGGGTCAGGGATATGCCGCCTGCCTTTTCATGGCCTTCACCACTGATAAAACCATACGTAGCATCGAGCACTTTGAATTCCTTCCTGAATCGGGTAAAATCGTATCCCGAATCTCTGAGGTGCTGGACAGTGAAACCTACGTAAGTCGCAGCGACAGGACCCTAGTGCACAGCTTCTCGTGAGTATACACTGTCAGACAGAATGAAAAGCAGTGTTGGGGTGTGTAGCAATCACACGGCCTAACCCATCATGTTGGCCAGACTAGGTGGTAGACCTGACCACAGCCAAAAAAAGTTTGGATCAGTTGAACTGCAGTGTGGTTACTCAACCAGTTGTTTTTTCTTTTGGGATTGCACCTGTCTGGTAGATGTGTATAAAACCCATCCTTAATGGTGGTCTCTATAGCTTTCTGGATAAACCATTTATTATAGCAGATATCTACACCCACTTCGGGGGGGTATATCTGCTAAAGTCAGGTTCAGTGGTCAAGATTGTGGAGGAAGCTATCGCTTGGCCTTGATGTCAGCCCGAAGCTTGATTGTAGGGTACAGCAGATCCACAAAAACTCGGTCGAGGCTGGCCTTCCACTGGCACTGTAGTCAGGCGACTGGCTTGGTCACACGACTACAGACAAAGCCATTGGCCGATCAGGCTTGTCCACTGGAAAAACCTGTGGATGACTCAGATTGGCCGATGGACAGGCCTCTGAACAAAAAACCCTGGGGGGGGGGGGTAGGAGACTGCCTTTGGTGCTGAAACTCCATTTCAGCACCATGGACAGCCCCCGTCCGGTGCAGCCAACTTGGGGGGGGGGGGAAATTAACCTCCCCTGGCGTTAAATTTTATGTCAGAATCGTTTTTTTTTTTTTTTCAGCCCCGGTATTAGTGCGGCTCATGGTTAACTTTCAGTGCTGAAAGCGTTATACCCTGAGTCACACTCAGGGCTGTATACATTACCTGGCCCTGTGCTACCTCGCTGTCACCTCTGGACGATCGCGACGTCACACTTCCTGGTTTCCTTCTCGTGAGAAGGGATCCAGGAAGCAAAATGCCACGGTCAGCAGGTATGTATACAGCCAGTGTGGCTTGGGAATACCACTTTCAGCACTGAAAGTTAACCCCGAGCCACACTCGGGAACACCGCCAAGGGGGTTATCCCCCCTGTCCCTGGTGCTGAAATAGATTTCAGTAACGGCAACGCTGAATACAGATGGCTCGGGGCATTCGAAAGTAAAAAGACCAACAGGGTTATTCAGAGAGCGGTGAAAAGCTGGAGAATGGAAAATTCTAGGTCAAAATAGCCGATTTTGGAAAGTGAGATGAATGGGAGAATTTTTCTGGTTTGGCTATTTTGACCTAGAATTTTCACTTCTCCAGTCATTCTCCTGCTTTTTCACCGCTCTCTGAATAACCCTGTAAGCTTTATATTGAAGAGAAGAAACAATCTGAGGGAAGGTGGAGCTGGTGGCCAGAAAAAATATAGCTGGGATTGCATGAAAAGGACCAGAAGTTTGAGTTGTGGAATGGGCTGGAAAGGAGAGCTGAAGTTTTAAAACCGGACCTGGGTGGGGGGAATAGAGTTCAGTCGGAGCATATGTGGATGATCTGATTGCTTGGTACAAAATAATTCTAGAAATAACACAAGGGGAAATGCTGTGCTGTCATAAATTGAGTGAGGGAATGAATGTTTGTGTCAGTTAGTTGTTCTCGTTGGACCCCATCATGCATTGCACTTGCAAAAGCTCGAATTCAAACGTCTCAGACATCTGATGCCTCCATGGCTGGCTTTAAAAGGTATGACTCGGACAGCATTGACTTTCCAAGCTACAAGTCATCAGATTTGACTTGAGCCCAAGTACTACGACCTAAATCTACACCTTTTATATTAAATCTCCCCGGAGAAAATCCCATTAACAAATGTCTTGCAGTATAAGGTCCTCACATTTCCGAGGAACAATATTCAGATGTTTCAGTATCTGACTCAGCCAGGGAGCGATTTATCGCATTATCCTAATGACCAGAAAACCCACTATCTGGGGCAGCAAACCTGTATCTTCCCTGATGGCTGGAAACCCATACAATAAAGTCTGCCATAAAATGTGATCCGGTGCAAACCATCTGAGGAATTAATCTTGCCCCCTTTTGTAAGTCAAGACCTGATGATTAAATCCAGCTGGAACCCCAAATCCATCACAAATGTGTAGAACTAGGTCTAGTTGCACGAACACCTTCAACCAGAGTGTCTCCGCTGTGATGGCTAGTAGAACATGCTGCTCGCCACGTGGAGGTGAGGTGGAAAGGCTTGCTCAATGGCTAAATCAATGCTCACAAATGCTAGATCGGATGATCTAAACCAGGGTTTCCCAACCCTGTCCTCGGGACCCTCAAGCAGGCTAGATTTTCCAGATCACCTTGTGGAAATGGAGACTGAAAACATTGAGCAGCAAATCATGTCACCTGTGCTTCAGCTATCTGTCAAACCTGGCGGGCAAGCGGTGTGACAGACTTGGCTATCACTGGAGCAGCCTGGGGGCTAGCCTACTGACTAGACCAAGGTGCAACCTGGGGTTTGCCAACTGGAGTGCCCTGGGAATCCTGTGTTTCTGCATAGTGTACATCCCTGTAATAGCTGTCTTGTCTGTATATTGTACACTCCTGTAGTTACCCCCTCTCTGTTTATTGTGTACTTGCTGCTGTAAGAAGTTTCCTTTGTTTCCCTCAAGATCTAGCAGGCAAGTTAAAAGAATGCGTAGGTAAACAATCCAGTGTGTTGAATGTCTCCTCCTATTCTGCACTGACGTTATCTGATCTAATCGTATTCTGGAAGGGGGAGGGCTATGTATCTTTAAATAGTCTTTGTTTTGCTGCTCTAAAACACTGGTTGTGTTTGGGGGCTGCTGGATTTCAGGGTCCAGCTCAGAAAAAGCTATGGTTGGAGCGAGGCACGTGGTCGGTGTGCCAGGCGGTCTGTCACAAGCAGGTTCTGAGGACAGGTTTGGGAAACACTGATTTAAACCTTGCTTCGGGGCAGTTTGTCATCTGCCATGACCTCGTTGTTGCCGCAATGCAAAGTCAAAACCAAAACTGAGCCGTGGTGTGAATTCTCCTGGTCGCACGCCTGATTGCTCAAAGTTTCTGTTTATGTCCTACTGCAGGTTCTCCAGGGAAGTGTCTGCGTTCAGTTCCTTCTCCCAGGATCACGGCTTCATAATGCAGCCTGGAGCAGAGATCACCTTCGACGCTGGGATCCCGTGTATAGATAAAGCTGCAGACCAGGTCTCCATCGATGGCACAATCAGGACCTGGAGCTTCACAAAGTTCAATGAAGTAAAGGTAATGCTCTGTAGTCGCTCGTTACAGGGGACACTCTCATGTGGGCCTTTTTTTTTTTCTTCTAATTTGAAGTACGGCAGGCTGTGGCTACACCCAGCGCACCAAACTGGGTGTAACCGAGCGTTACTCTCCACCAATGATTCCATCTGTGACGTGTGCCACATTGAACTTGCATTATAAGGGCTTAGAAATGTATTTGGGAGGCGCGGGCCTCATGTTCTATATTCTTTCAATGCCCTCTCCTATGTTGAATTTACTCTGTGCCTGCAGGGTGTTTGTGTAATGTTATCTGCTGATAGGATTGCTGGCTCGGTTATGTTAGTCTTTTAATAGCATCGCCTCTTAGGAATGTGAGATTTTACTGTTTTAGTGGTCTTTTGTTAATCTACCTTGTTGGACAAACACTGCCCCATTAGCTGATTACTCTTACTATGGTTTATAGAAGTACTCTAGTTACTGCAGCCAAACTTGACGTGATATTGTACCATTCTCTACTTGTGTAACTTCTCTTGTTGCCTATTGTATTGTCTGATGCTCAGGCTGGGATTACATGGCCCCTATTGTTTCGTGTCTGGTTCACTTGAGGCTGTGAGGGAGGGGGTGTTGTCAGTGTAATTTTCCATTGGTCCCTAGCCCCACCTTGGGCTAATCCATCGTCCCAGATCTAGTGTCCTCTTACTTCTGGGGATGCTAGCAGGTTTCTTGCGTGCCCTGGGGATTGAAGGCACAAGTCTGCTGGGGAGAACACAGGGTCCGGTAAGGAAGCGGCATTGACAGATGTGACCCAGTCGTTGTACTGAGATCTGTTAACCTCCATTGTGTCAACTGGTGACACCCATAAGATCATGCCTATCTGTAGTTGTTGGTCACTGTTATCTTCTGCCTATTTCTGTCCCTCTTCCTATACTTCACCTGTCCCTCCCCAGGTGACAGCCCATGATACATACAGGGGCCCTGGTCCTTGTCAAACCCTATGGAGTTGGTCTACGTGGCACAGATGTAAGTGTTCCATGCCACCCAGGACTTGCCCACCAAGATGCCAACAAATTTTCTGGTGGACCAGTGCATTTTGAGCCAGTAGGGACACCCCTTTCTGTACTTCCAGGGATATAGCCCACTCCCAGTAAAGTGTTTTTATTTCTAACTTACTGAAATGGGTAGCTGAGGTAAGAGGGGGGGGGGGGGCGACAGACAATTGGTTCAGTAGGAGGCACCAAGATTTGATGGCAGCCTTGCCTGCATTTGCAATCTTAAATGTGTGCATGCATCCCTAAGAGATCACCCTGTACTCGTGCCTGAACCTTAACCCTTCCCGATCCAGCTTTCTACCCCTGTCTCCATTTAAACTTCTCAAATCTATTCCAGTTGTTGTTACTTTTGTACAGGCGGCCCTAAACATGTCCCTCGTACCAGTTCTTTAACTGACACCCCCCCACAGGGTCTTTTCCAGTCCTCATTTTAATCTTTTTGTCCTGTTCCTGACCTTGACCCATCACACCTAACTGGTTTCCTCTTGGCCTGTCCCCACTTTAACCAGAGGCTTCCTGCTGGTTCTTTCCCTGATGTAGAGCAGCGCCACTGGCAAAGCTGGGTATTGCAGGAGGAGATTCTCACAATCGAACAGATCACTGAGCTTCAGGTTAAAACTTGCCACGGATCAGCTCGCCCCAGACGAGTGGTCTAGTGTTTTTTCTTTTATCTTTTTGGATGCTTTAACTTTTTTTTTTTTTTCCCTCCCCTCATAGTGTGCCGCTACGTCTCGGACTCCCAAACCCGGAGGTCCCTGATGCTTTCCTGTAGACATGTGCATTCGTTTTAGTACTAAAACGATTTAGTCCGAATTTTTGGATAATTTAGTTTTAGTATGACTCAAGAGAAACGAAACTGCTCAGTACAAAAAACGAAAGAAACTAAAATAAAATGCACTACATTTTAATTTCAGTCCTTTTTTTGTGATATTACATTGAGTGAAGGAGACCAGCGATGAAGAGCGCAACATCCGTAGTTCTGCACTCTCCACATGCCAATGCAGTAGGATGTTCTATACAGAGAGGGGCATTAATTAATGCAGGAGGATGTTCTATACATTATACAGAGAGGGGTATTAATGCAGGAGGATGCTATACACATTATACAGAGAAAGGTATCAATTGAGGAGGATGTTCTATACAGAGAGGGACACTAATTATTTCAGGAGGATGTTCTATATATTATACAGAGAGGAGTATTAATTAATGCAGGTGAATGTTGTATACATTATACATAGAGG
>RXON01004576.1:0-101970 GCA_009667805.1 Leptobrachium leishanense | reverse complement strand
GCGACACAGAGTGACACAGAGCGACACAGAGTGACACAGAGCCAGAGCGACACAGAGTGACACAGAGCCAGAGCGACACAGAGCCAGAGCGACACAGAGCCACACAGAGTGACACAGAGCGACACAGAGAGACACAGAGCCAGAGCGACACAGAGCCAGAGCGACACAGAGTGACACAGAGTGACACAGAGCCAGAGCGACACAGAGTGACACAGAGCCAGAGCGACACAGAGCGACACAGAGCAACACAGAGCGACACAGATTGACAAAGAGCCAGAGCGACACAGAGCGACAGAGAGCCGGAGCGACACAGAGTGACACAGAGTGACACAGAGCAACACAGAACAACACTGAGCGACACAGAGTGACAAAGAGCCAGAGCGACACAGAGCGACACAGAGCGACACAGAGCCAGAGCGACACAGAGTGACACAGAGCGACACAGAGCCAGAGCGACACAGTGCGACACAGAGCCGGAGTGACACAGAGTGACACAGAGCCGGAGCGACACAGAGCGACACAGAGCCAGAGCGACACAGAGTGACACAGAGCAACACAGAGCGACACAGAGTGACAAAGAGCCAGAGCGACACAGTGCGACACAGAGCGACACAGAGTGACACAGAGCCAGAGCGACACAGAGCCGGAGCGACACAGAGCGATACAGAGTGACACAGAGCCGGAGCGACACAGAGCGACACAGAGCCGTAGCGACACAGAGTGATACAGAGCCGGAGCGACACAGAGCGACACAGAGCCGGAGCAACACAGAGTGACACAGAGCGACACAGAGCAACACAGAGTGACACAGAGCGACACAGAGCCAGAGTGACACAGAGCGACAGAGTGTCACAGAGCCAGAGCGACACAGCGCGACACAAAGTGAGACAGAGCGACACATAGCAACACAATGTGAGACAGAGCGACACAGAGCCAGAGCGACACAGAGTGACACAGAGCGACACAGAGTGACACAGAGCCAGAGCGACAGAGTGACACAGAGCCAGAGTGATAGAATGACACAGAGTGACACAGAGCCAGAGCGACACAGAGCGACAGAGTGACACAGAGCCAGAGCGACACAGAGCGACAGAGCCGGAGCGACACAAAACGACACAGATCGACACAGAGCGACACAGAGTGACACAGAGTGACACAGAGCCAGAGCGACACAGAGCGACACAGAGCGACACAGAGCCGGAGCGACACAGAGTGACACAGAGCCAGAGCGACACAGAGTGACACAGAGCCGGAGCGACACAGAGCCGGAGCGACACCGAGCCGGAGCGACACAGAGTGACACAGAGTGACACAGAGCCGGAGTGAAACAGAGCGACACAGAGCCAGAGCGACACAGAGTGACACAGAGCGACACAGAGCGACACAGAATGACATAGAGTGACACAGCGCCGGAGCGACACAGAGCCGGAGCGACACCGAGCCGGAGCGACACAGAGTGACACAGAGCGACACAGAGCGATACAGAGCGACACAGAGCCGGAGCAACACAGAGTGACACAGAGCGACACAGAGCAACACAGAGTGACACAGAGCGACACAGAGCCAGAGTGACACAGAGCGACAGAGTGTCACAGAGCCAGAGCGACACAGTGCGACACAAAGTGAGACAGAGCGACACAGAGCAACACAATGTGAGACAGAGCGACACAGAGCCAGAGCGACACAGAGCCAGAGCGACACAGAGTGACACAGAGCGACACAGAGCCAGAGCGACAGAGTGACACAGAGCCAGAGCGACAGAGCCAAAGTGACACAGAGCCAGAGCGATAGAATGACACAGAGTGACACAGAGCCAGAGCGACAGAGTGACACAGAGCCAGAGCGACACAGAGCGACACAGAGTGACACAGAGCCGGAGCGACACAAAACGACACAGATCGACACAGAGCGACACAGAGTGACACAGAGCCGGAGTGAAACAGAGCGACACAGAGCCAGAGCGACACAGAGTGACACAGAGCGACACAGAGCGACACAGAATGACATAGAGTGACACAGCGCCGGAGCGACACAGAGCCGGAGCGACACCGGGCCGGAGCGACACAGAGTGACACAGAGCGACACAGAGTGACACAGAGCCGGAGTGAAACAGAGCGACACAGAGCCAGAGCGACACAGAGCAATACAGAGCGACACAGAGCCGGAGCGACACAGAGTGACACAGAGCGACACAGAGCAACACAGAGTGACACAGAGCGACACAGAGTGATACAGAGTGACACAGAGCCAGAGCGACACAGAGTGAGACAGAGTGATACAGAGCGACACAGAGTGACAGAGCGACACAGAGCCAGAGCGACACAGAGTGAGACAGAGAGACACAGAGTGACACAGAGCGACACAGAGCCAGAGAGACACAGAGTGAGACAGAGTGATACAGAGCGACACAGAGTGACAGAGCGACACAGAGCCAGAGCGACACAGAGTGACACAGAGCGACACAGAGCGACACAGAATGACATAGAGTGACACAGCGCCGGAGCGACACAGAGCCGGAGCGACACCGAGCCGGAGCGACACAGAGTGACACAGAGCGACACAGAGTGACACAGAGCCGGAGTGAAACAGAGCGACACAGAGCCAGAGCGACACAGAGCAATACAGAGCGACACAGAGCCGGAGCGACACAGAGTGACACAGAGCGACACAGAGCAACACAGAGTGACACAGAGCGACACAGAGTGATACAGAGTGACACAGAGCCAGAGCAACACAGAGTGAGACAGAGCGACACAGAGTGAGACAGAGCGACACAGAGTGAGACAGAGTGATACAGAGCGACACAGAGTGACAGAGCGACACAGAGCCAGAGCGACACAGAGTGAGACAGAGAGACACAGAGTGACACAGAGCGACACAGAGCCAGAGAGACACAGAGTGAGACAGAGTGATACAGAGCGACACAGAGTGACAGAGCGACACAGAGCCAGAGCGACACAGAGTGAGACAGAGTGACACAGAGCTAGAGCGACACAGAGCGAGACAGAGCGAGACAAAGCGACATGGCTCTAAACAATGTGAGTGCTGTTTATCACATATGTGCATATTTAGTTTTTTCTCATGTCATAGCATCGAGCCACGGGACAGGATTGCGGATGAGCAGTACACAGGTGTACATGTTTGTCTGCAGCGGTATCCCTGGACGCACCCTCTGCTCCTGCACTTTTTGGGGAGAGTCGCTGTCTTTAGGATGTTGCGCCTTTGGGAGTGTTTTCCACGTTGTCCTAACGTCAGGATTTCACTGAGAATCACTGAGATGTTCTTTTAGATCGGAGGTAATAACCCAGACCGGGGGGGAGGCAGCGCCTACTGGATGAAGATACCCCCCCTCTCCACGGCAAACGACAGCATTTCCCCTCCCCCGCAGCACGTCAGATTTATAACCAATACTTCATGTTGATAATGGTACAAGTGTTTCAATGCGCTTCTCCCGGTACCTTGTGCCGTTGGCGAACCCTGCACCATGAGCCGCAGAGGATGTGTCAGAGCCTGACGTCACTTGCACAACGCTCTTCTGACACCTGGACTCGTCTTGTTTTTCAATTATTTTTTGGCCGGCGCAAACATAACGAAACCTCAGATAAGCCCAGAGTAAAACCAGAAGCAATATTTCCCGCATTAGAGCCGGCACATAAAACCATTGCTGCTTTATTTAGCAGAATAAACATTGTCCGCGGCATTTTCCGACGCATTCACAGCCCTGACGCGCTTCGGGATCTCCTGTTCCGGGGGCAGCGCGCACCGGTAACTCATAAAACCATTACCGGACGCTTTTACAGACAGAAAATATTTATGTGTTTTGGGAAAACCCTCCCATAAAAGGGTCTTTGTGAGACCTGTGCAAGAGATGCCGGCTCGGCCATATTGGACGGCAGATAACAGTGCGAGGATTGTCCGGGCACAGAGCCGGGAGAGATGTACCGCTGCCAAGAGGAGCCCAGTTGGCCTAATCCATTAGCAAGTTAACCACAAGTTAAATCCCTCAAAACAAACCTTTAACTGGAGTTCAGGCTTCTTTCCAGGGCTCCCCCGGCCTGCAGGGAAGCACAAGAGGAGGGGAGGGCCAGGGCCAGTGTGGTCCTGGTGGTCGGAATGTTGTGGTGCCCAATAGGGATGAGCCGAACACCCCCGAGTTCGGTTTGCATTCGAACTCGAACTTTTCAAAGGTTCGAATCCGAACTCGAACACGAACTCAATACAAGTCAATGGGACTCAAAGTTCGATTTTTAGAGTGTCCTCCAAGAGGGAATATATGCTAGATATTTGCCATAAAAGGTGTATGGGGGTCCGGGTAGTGCCCTGGGGGACAGGAAACAAGGACAAAAAGTTTAAAAAAATAACATTTTTAAAGCAACAGTGAGTTTTTCATGAAATAAGGGTTAAAAATAAAAACGAAAAATTCCTTCAAATATCGTGCCTAGGAGGTCCCCATAACCTGCCCGTGAAGTGGCCAATTTCTAGCATGTATAGAAATATGTAAAAACCAAAAAATTACATTTCAAATGACGGTAAATGCTTTTCCTTTAATCTATTCATAAACAACTGCTTGGGGCGGCAGCCTGTATGAAAATACATTTTAGGACGCGCAGAAAAGGTTTAGTGATTTTTTGGCTAGATTATGGTGAAACTTATGCAGGCTTTGGATGAAAGTAACAATAGGTGCTTTAAAATTGGGCCTTTAGCGTCGGCAACAGTGCCGTCACACCGTAACCCCTCTGTGGTATTGTGGAAGAGTGCAGGGGTGGACCATGCGGTCCTATATTAAAAAGATATGAATTTGGTAAAGGCGTCAGTGCACCCAGATATTTTGCCTTTCATGGCAGCAAGTGCCTTCACACCGTAACCCTTTTGTGGTATTGTGGAAGAGTTCAGTGCTGGAGGTTTTGTGCATGCAGAAGACATCCCCGATCTATTCCATTACGTCAGCATCAGGGGATTGATAGTTGCTGATCCAGGACTGATTCACTTTTATAAATGTCAGCCGGTCTACAGAGTCGCTGGACAGACGCACTCTTTTGTCTGTGACAAAACCTCCAGCGGCACTGAACGTCCTTTCAGAAAGCACGCTAGATGAAGGGCAACCTAGTAGCTGCACAGCATATTGGCCAAGTTCTGGCCAGTGATCCAATCTCAACACCCAGTAAGCCAGTGGATCATCTGCTGTAAAGGTATCCAGGTCTGCCCTTGCCCCTAGGTAGTCCTGCACCATATGGTGAAGACGCTGGCAATGGGTGACTACATTTGACGTCCTTGGGCGTCGTGGACTAAAAAGATTTAAAAAGGCATCAGTCAAGCGGCCTGGCCTTCACCACTATTCCTCTGATCATCCACAGCCTCAGAAGCACCTGTGTCATCACTTGGTAATCTACCAGTGTCTGGAAAGGTGTTACACAAGTGTCGCGTTAGAGCTTCCTCAAGTTTTTTCATCCTGTCCTCCTTCTGTGCGGGCAGGATGAGCTCTGCATCTTTACCCTTGTATTGTGGATCAAGAAGGGTTGCCAACCAGTAATGATCCCTCCCCTTGATAGCACAAATCCTGGGGTCCTTTACCAGGCTTTGCAGGATAAGGGAGCCCATGCAGCGTAGGTTGGAGGTGGCATTAGCTTCCGAGTCTTCCTTGATCAATGAGGAGGATGACCCCATCGTGCACTTCCTCCTCCCAGCCACGTACTAGTCCTTGTGTTTCTGGGCACACGAAACCCTCCCTTGAGGAAGCCCCACCTTCAATGCCCCCACTACTTAAATATTCCTCCTCCTCCTCAGGGTCGGATTAAGATCTCTATGGGCCTGGAGCAGAAGATTTTGGTGGCTTTTTTTGGAATTTTGTGAAATGAAAGCATATTTTAGGTTATAGTGCAGATACTGATATATCTAACCAGGCAGATACTGTGTGAGTAAATTTACATTCAGATTTCAATCATTTAAAGCATGTAAAATAATTTTTTAACATTTTATCATCCAAACCTTTGTGGTTATATATTCTATAGGGAATTCTTGTTAATCTTTTTAAAATGGGATCCTGTTACTGCATTTTTCTGAGAAAATATTCAATTTTAACCAAAAAAATGAAATATTTCCCTTTGTTTTTTGAATAATATGACTATGTATAAAACACTGATCTTGCTCCCAGCGTGGGAAATGAGAAGGTGAATAATGGCAGTGGTATTGCTCATTTTATAAGTGACAAATGGACAATGTCATTGCATTGGAACTAAAAATAAAAAGATAAAAAGTTTTTGGGTTTTCTTTTTAGATTTTACATGGTCATGTTTGTTATTAATGCAAAGGCCAGACGCTGACCTGTCCAATGACACCTCCCTTGACCTTGTAAGGTGTAAAGATTAGTAACGCAGGGTTCCAAAGTCCAGTGCACTTTGCTGCAGTGCGGTGGTTTAGGTTTTTGGTGTAACAATACGTATTAACGGATCGTGTCATCACCTCCACACTTGAGATGGTGAGTTAGTGCAGCATCATTGTTCACTTTACAATTGAAAAGTGGAAAGTATTGCTGTGTTAGAAAGAAAAAATAAAGTAATATTTATTATCTTATTTTTATTGTTACATGTATGGTATTATTGGAAAGGGCATACTCTGGCCTTTCCAGTGATACCTCATATGACCCTGTAGCTGCTATGGTGTTGGAGATAATGGGGTCCACATGTTCATAAATGCAGACATTGTTATTTTTTCTCTGGGCCTATTCTGGGGCATGGGCCTGGAGCTGCTGCTCCATCTGCCCCTATCTTAATCCGGCCCTGCTCCTCCTCATCCTCCTCCTGTCTGATCTGAGGAGGACCCGGTGGAACGCTGTCTGTGGAAAGACTGGGGCCTTCAGAGCTAGGGAAGGCCTCCTCTTCCTCCCGCTGCTCTTCCTCTAGAGCCACATCTATAATTCCCTGCAGAGTGTGTTTCAGCAGGAACACTAAAGGAATTGTGTCACAGATGCATGCATTGTCCCTGCTCACCATCCTCGTTGCCTCCTCAAATGGTGACAGTACAGTGCATGCATCCTTGATCATCAGCCACTGCGGGGGGGGGGAAACCAAGTTGACCTGCACCTGTCCTTGTGCCATACTCACACAGGTACTCGTTGATGGTTGTCATGGAGCTGATGTAACGCTCCATGCTTCAAACCCCAAGAGACTTTATGTTCATTTATATCGTGTGTTTTTAAATATATTTTACATCGTTTGGTTTTAGTTTAATTTAGTTTAGTGTAAAATGGCGTAACTTTGGTTTTAAAAATACTTATATTCCTGTAGGTAAATGTGTTTTTGTGTATACAGTAAACAAGCTTTACCGCTGTGTAATTTATGCACCAGGGCTTTTCCCATTATCTAGCTGCATGTTTAATTCAAGGGATCTCTGATAGAACAATGGATATACAAATGTTGTGTGAGCTGAAAGGCTAAAGAATGTAAAGAATGTTTATTGTAAATAACTGATTTAATGTAATTAGTATGGGTATGCAAATTATGACTGTTGGACTTCAGCATAAATGGTGGCGTTTTGTTCATTAAAACTCAGAGAACTCTCAGAGCTCAGAGAGAGAGGATCCTGTTTTAAAGCATACAGCCGCCCCTGGTGTCTTTATGTCAGCGACGCTACACTATACACTATCACCCTCAGAAGGCAGAGAGCGGCCTTCTGGAGATTCCTAACGGCTCCAGGGCAGAGGAACAGAAGCAGGCAGGTCAAGCCACTCGAGGCGCTGAGGACAGCGCTCCCAGTAGCCGGGCTGACCGCAACGAAGGGGTGTCTGGAGAGCCAGGACAGATGGAAGGGAACGGTTCCTTCAGAATGGCCCTCTGTTGCTTGTGCAGACGCTGCAGCATTGCTAATGTCGAGTTCCACCTGGTGGGTATGTCACAGATCAGATGGTTTGTGGGAAGGTGGAATTCTCTTTGAATTTCTGCCAGGCGAACACTTGCTGGGAATAACCGTCTGAAGTGGCTGCAGACTTTTCTGGCCTGGCTGAGAAGCTCTGCCAGCCCTGGGTAACTGGTTAGGAAACGCTGTACCACCAGAGTTAGGACGTGTGCTAGGCATGGTACATGCGTCAACTTACCCAGGCGTAGGGCGGAGAGAAGGTTGCTTCCATTATCACAGACGACCATTCCCAGCTGAAGCTGGCGTGGTATTAACCATCTCTGCAAGTGCCCCTGCAGAGCTGACAGAATTTCTGGCCTGGTGCGGTTCCTGTCCCCTAAACAAACCAGTTCAAGCACAGTATGGCATCTTTTTGCTTGAGCCATTGCGTAGCCCCTGTCAGGCGTCGGATTAACTGCCACTTCGCCAGAGACACAGAAGGAGGAGGAGGAGGAAGAGGGAGAGGTGGTGGTGGAGCAGACAGACCTCATACATGCAGCTTTCTGGAGACGTGGTGGATGAACAAGCTCCAGCACAGAGCCCCATCTTGGATCCCTCCCAGCTGCAATCAGAGTTACCCAGTGTACCGTGAAGGAAATGTAACGACCCTGTCCATGCTTGCTGGACCACTTGTGTAAAGTCACATGCACCTTGCTGCTGACTGCCTTTCCCAATGACTCGATAAAATTGTCTTCCACGTGCTGGTATAGTGCTGAAATGGCCTTCCGTGAAAAGTAATGGCGTTTTGGAACAAGCCACTGTGGTACAGCACATTCAGCAAATTCACGGAAGGGAGCAGAGTCCACCAGCTGGAACGGCAGCAGCTGCAATGCGAGTAATATTGCTAAACTGGCATTTAGACGCTGTGCTTGGGGATGGTTGGGACTATATTTTTTCTTATGCTGCAGCAGCTGGGGCAACGTAATCTGACAGCATCCCATCAGCTGAAGATTTACGCAGTCACATTGTAAGGAAGGACCTGGTACATCCATTACTGTAGCATCATCCCTGTCAGTGGAGGTTGTAGCAGGCAATGACATGGCAGGACATACAGTGGGGGTAGAGACAGATGAGGAGGAGGAGGACCTACGTAAAGTTTTGCACCAACAGGATGCGTGGCAGGTGGTCATATGTCGCCTCAAGCACGTGGTACCCAAGTTCCGGTGTCTTTCCCATGCTTGAGCCTCATCTGACATAGATTACAAATAGCAACGGTGGGGTCTGCTGCACATTTCTTAAAGAACTACCAGACAGCAGAGTTCCTGGATGTGTGCTTTGAGACAACAGCGCTCTGCACCGGAGCAGCTCTGACATCTGTTGCCTTGGACTGGCTAGTGCTACAGTTGGTCATAGAGGATGTTGTGCCTCGTGTTTGTTGTGCCTCCTCCTCCTCACTTGACTCCTCTGTTCGATCAGGCACCCAGGTGGAGTCAGTGACCTCATCATCATTGTCATCATCACCCCCTATCTCCTTGTCACTGGAGCCAACTTGGCAGTATGCTGCAGCTGCTGGGGCAACATGAGTGCCAGTTATTTGTGTGTCATCACTGGCACCCCCTTCCTCTAGGTTGATTATACGCCCTTCCTCAACCTCAGAGATTGAATCAGAGCACTGTACTTGCTGCATATCCTCAAGCAGCATGTCACTGTCATTGTAGTCAAACAATTCAGCTGACTCCTCTGTGTGTGATAGTGAGGCTACGGCAGGAGTAGCTGTGGACATGGAGTCTGCATTAGATGCTTCGGCAGCTGAGGTGGACTGTACAGCACTACAAGCCTGGCTGGCAGAGGACTCGGAGGATGCGGATGGCCTGGTTAGCCAATCCACCAAATCCTCTGTATGTTGCTGCTGCTTAAGACGGCCAGCACCAGTTAGAAAGGACAAGCGTGCCCCTGTAGAGGATGCACCACGTCCACCATGATCAGAGGCACAGCCTTCCGACACAGAGGCTGCTTGCCCTCTTATCTGTGTCTGGGAGAGTCTGCCTGTCCTTTTTGGTCTTTCTGACATGGTGAGTGATATATTGATTAATAGGGATGTGCACCGATTTTTTTTTCGGTTCGATTCGATTTTTCGAATTTTTAAACTTTTCGATTCGGCTCGTTTTGACCGCTTTCTGTTTCGATTCGGTTCGATTCGATTAGTTTTTCGGGTACATTTATTTTTCGGAATATCGACCATTTTTCGCATTTTCGGGTCACTTTAATCGGTTTTAGTATCGACTTTTCGTGATTTCGGAAATTTTCGTTTTTCGGAATTGTACATGGTTTTCGGTATATATCGACCTTTTTTCGTATTTTTGTGTCACTTTGCTCGTTTTTTGTATCAGCTTTTCGCTATTTCGGAAATTTTTGTTTTTTTCGGAATATCTGTTCTCCTCGTTTCAAAGCTGTCTAACTCTATTGCCCCAGCAGTCCAGCACATGGATTTTCCCCAGCTCATGGATTTGCCCCAGCTCATAGGATATTGCCCCAGCACATGGATTTGCCCCAGCTCATAGGATATTGCCCCAGCACATGGATTTGCCCCAGCACATGGATTTGCCCCAGCACATGGATTTGCCCCAGCTCATAGGATATTGCCCCAGCTCACACATGGATTTGCCCCAGCACATGGATTTGCCCCAGCTCATAGGATATTGCCCCAGCTCACACATGGATTTGCCCCAGCACATTGATTTGCCCCAGCACATGGATTTGCCCCAGCTCATAGGATATTGCCCCAGCACATGGATTTGCCCCAGCTCATGGATTTGCCCCAGCTCATGGATTTGTCCCAGCACATGGATTTGCCCCAGCACATGGATTTGCCCCAGCTCATGGATTTGCCCCAGCACATGGATTTGCCCCAGCACATGGATTTGCCCCAGCTCATAGGATATTGCCCCAGCTCACACATGGATTTGCCCCAGCTCATGGATTTGCCCCAGCTCACGGATTTGACCCAGCACATTGATTTGCCCCAGCACATTGATTTGCCGCAGCACATTGATTTGCCCCAGCTCATGGATTTGCCCCAGCACATTGATTTGCCCCAGCACATGGATTTGCCCCAGCTCATAGGATATTGCCCCAGCACATGGATTTGCCCCAGCTCACACATGGATTTGCCCCAGCTCATGGATTTGCCCCAGCACATGGATTTGCCCCAGCACATGGATGCTCCAGCACATGGATTTGCCCCAGCACATGGATTTGCCCCAGCACATTTACAAAGACAAAATTTACAGAATCAGCGATATAACCGATAATAGTTAAATATACGATGTTCAGAATTACCGAAATGGAACCGAAATCCCGAATGGAACCGAAATCATGAATAGAGAGAAAATAAATTTCGATTTGACACATTTCAAGTCCATTCGAAAATTCCGAAAATTTTTCGATTCGGCTCGGAAAACTTTTCAGATTTGCCGTTTTCGGCTCAAAAATTTTTCGGAATTTCGGCCGCATCGGAAGACCCGAATCGGGAAATTTCGTGAAAATTCCGAAATTCCGAAACCCGAAACGCACATCCCTATTGATTAAATATATACAGAACTCTGATTCAACTCTGGTATAAAGATTAAATATTTCCAGAACTCTGGTATAACTCAGTGAGACACCCTGATAGCTGGCAGCCAGTGACAAGACACAGATTACAATTCCCAGAAACCTCCTATAAATCAGTGAGACCCCCTGATGGGTGGCAGTGACAAGACACAAATTATAATTCACAGAATTCTGCTGCAAGTCAGTGAGACCCCCTGATAGGACCCCCTGATAGCTGGCAACAGTGACAAGACACAGATTACAATTCGCAGAAATCTGCTAGAAGTATGTGGGACCCCCTGATAGCTGGCAGTGAGAAAACACAGATTACAAGTCTCAGAAACCTCCTATAAATCAGTGAGACCCCCTGATGGGTGGCAGTGACAAGACACAGATTAGAACAATTCCCAAATATTTTGGAGAAATTACTGACCCCCCACAATTCTGGGTGGCAGGGAGTGAGAACACTCAGATTACCTCAATTCACAAATATTTTGTAGAAATTACTGACCCCCAAAATACTGCGCAGCACTGGCTGTGACAAGACACAGATTACCTCAGTTCCCAAATATTTTGTAGCAATTACTGACCCCCCAAAATACTGGGTGTCAGTGAGAACACAAAGATTAGAACAAGTCCCAGATATTTTGTAGAAATGAGACGCCCCCCAGTAGCTGGTGGCAGACTGGCAGTGAGAACACAGACTAACACAACAACAATCTCCTCTCAAATCTCCTCTCAAACACGTGCTGAAGCGCTGTGTGAAACCTTATATAGTGTGCTGCGGGACATAGCTCTGTCAGCCCATGATTGGGTAAAATTTGCCCAATCAGGACTCTGAGCTGTGATTGGCATAGTCTTGAACCTGTCTTGCACCGGACCTGTGGTCAGGTGCAAGGCTGTAGCCAATTACAAGCTTCAGGCCCGTGGAAAAGTGCATTGTGGTCCATTGTGGTGCATTGTGGGCGAACATGTGGCGAACACGCGGAAATGTTCGTAGTTCGCGAACATGCGAACAGGCGATGTTCGATGCGAACTCCGAACCGAACAGCTCATCACTAGTGTCCAAGAGATTGGAATGATTGGAACCACTTGGAAGGGAATTTACATCCCGTGATAATGAACACAATGAAAGATGTTGCGATCTCTTGATATTTCTCCATTGATGGATCTTCATCACCAGCTGGAAGTGTCCACCTTGGTCAGGCCTAGACTGTTTGGGAGGGCCACACCTCTGGTAAGGGAAATTGGGGTCCGATGGGGGACTCGTGGCTCTGGGTGGACTTGATTCACTCCCGGCTCTGCGTGCGATTTTTCTATTCTGGTGGGAAATTTCCTGAAAAACAAATGAGAAGAATTCTGGGCGAATACGAAGAAATTTCAGGTGAAATCTCCTAAAATGGTGAAAACTGAAAACCAAGAATCCACAGGCCTCGAGGTCACAGTGAGACCAAAATTCGGGTAATACCTCTTATATAGAACCTTTAATTAATCCGCTATTGTTAGAGGAAATCCTTAAGCGCCGTCGCTACACGAGTGACAGTTACAAGTATTTATAAAGCATCAAGCACTTCCGTAGCGCTGTACAATGGGTGAGACAAAGAAAATATGCAAAGACCTTAAAGACATAGAACAAAAGGAAAGCTGACCCTGCTCAAGAGCTTACAATCTAAGGGCACTATTACATTCTTGATGCAAAAACGCTCTCGCAACACAAACGTTAACGCGCGTAAATCAACGCTGGAATTACAATCCTCATGCATTTTTTCATCCGTCGAGCAATAACGCTCGTAAAACGGACACAAACAAATGCGCGCGCAGCAACGTTGCGCGCAGAAATCAGTGTGAGGTCTGTTTTTTCACGCGATTCAGCCAATCAGAATTAAGAACCACAATTGTCTCACGTTAGGTTTTTGCGCCTGTCAAAGTCAATCTGTGCATATATGCTGCATCAATAATAAAAAACACGCACAACCTCTCCATTTTATTGTTTGGGTATGTGTAGAATGTGTAACTATACTTTGCTGCCTGTGTTTTTTTTTGGGCTGGTGTATTTGGGTTCGGCAGGTTGATAGAATTTGTCATTAACACCAGCTTTTAGGAGTTGCTAAAATTATGTGCGTAAAGACTGTGCGTTACAAACTGCGCATAGATTGTAATACCATCCGCGTACCAGCGCACAAACGCATTTGCGCTCACAATGTTAAGTATAGGACGCGCGCAGTACAGTAAGCTCGTGCAGCGTTTCGCACAGGTTCACCCGCAGTAGACGATTACGTGCGTTTGTTGCGCTGACATTGTAATACGCCGTCCAGTGCAAAGGGTTTTACTCCTCGCATTAATGCGTTTTTGCGCCGCCGCAAACGTTTGCGTGAAGATTGTAATAGGGCCCTAAGCTTTTTCATTTAGCAGGAAATTGTCACGGCGGCGGCGGCGGCGGCATCCTGTTCCTTCTGTACAACCTCTCCCTAACCAATGACAGAGCTTCAAAGCAGCCTTTTTATCCCTGCACTAAGCTTTCTTATCTCCACCCTCAGCGTACTTATTTCTGCAGCATTCTTTTCCTACTCAGTGCTTATCTCCACCCTCAGCATTCCTATCTCCACCCTCAGTTCTTATCTCCCCCCTAGTCATTCCTATCTCCAACCTCAGTTCTTATCTCCCCCCTAGTCATTCCTATCTCCACCCTCAGCATTCCTATCTCCACCCTCAGTTCTTATCTCCCCCCTAGTCATTCCTATCTCCACCCTCAGTTCTTATCTCCCCCCTCAGCATTCCTATCTCCACCCTCAGTTCTTATCTCCCCCCTAGTCATTCCTATCTCCACCCTCAGCATTCCTATCTCCACCCTCAGTTCTTATCTCCCCCCTCATCATTCCTATCTCCACCCTCAGTTCTTATCCCCCCTCATCATTCCTATCTCCACCCTCAGTTCTTATCTTCCCCCTAGTCATTCCTATCTCCACCCTCAGTTCTTATCTCCCCCTCATCATTCCTATCTCCACCCTCAGTTCTTATCTTCCCCCTAGTCATTCCTATCTCCACCCTCAGTTCTTATCTTCCCCCTAGTCATTCCTATCTCCACCCTCAGTTCTTATCTCCCCCTCATCATTCCTATCTCCACCCTATTCTATGTGAATGCCCTCCAGTGGAGTCCCTGCACGGCTGGCCATTACGGGGATTGCGCCGGGGCCCGTTCTTGTCCCCCGCTCCAGAGCACAGCCGAGTATTTTGCTGTAAACCCCCTGCAGGCCTGATCGGCTGTCGGCCATTTTGAGGCCTAAGCTTGGACGCCTCGCTCATTGTCCCTCCTGCTTCCCCCTGCAGAGAGGGCCCTCACCGGGAGCTTACTATTCTCAGGCTGCGAGAATGGAGGGCCCCCATCCTCCAGCTGCGCTTGATGTCCCTTGGGTGGGTAAAACGGAGGGACGCTTGGAGTGGCGCAATTTGAAACACCCCCCACCTGCTGGTGGAATGGAGGCTATGTTTGCGGCACTCGAGGCCTGCCTGACACAGCTGCCAGGGGACTAAGAGACGCCACTTACTCGAGGCCCATGGCGGCGGCTTATGGCAGTAATGGGAGTTGGACAGGAGACTGCAGAGGAAGCTTCGAATGGTGGTGTTCCTGGTGGAGGACGGCCTGCTGTTGTCCTGCGTGGCTGAGGTACCGGTGAGAGCGAAGGTCGGAGTTCCGTGGGAAGAGGCTGGTGCGCCGAATGGCAAGATGGAGGAGTTGTTCCTGCCGCGTGTCTCGGGTGTACCCGAATGCTGGGAATCACCTGTCCGGGTGGAGCCGGCGGATGTCCTGGTGATGCCTCCTGGTGCTGACCAGAGCCTAGTGACAATGGAGTTCCCCCTCGTCTCCGTGACAACGGAGATTTTGTTTGAGCCTCTCCTGCTGTCCCCCGCTGTGGCACTGTCTGCGGCCTTGTCCCATGTTGCTGGTGGATGGAGTTGCACTGCAGCACGTGTTTCTGTACCGGGATGTGGGGGCTGCGTGCCTTTCTAGATGCTGATCCCTGGCTGCACGCTATTCCCCCTCCAACTTTTGACGATACCCCCAACACGATGACCCCCCCCCCCGCTGTCTGTCTATTACTTGCTGTGGACTTTATTTTGGTGTTTTTTAGTTTTCCTGATGACTCTTCTTCCTTTATAGAGGACTTATTTTACGTTTCACTGGATGACATGCTGAGACGCTTCGTAGCTATTGCTTTTTCTTGTTTTAATTTCTCCTCACAGCTGACGTTACACTCTTTTGTTGTGTTTCTTCCCCCCTCCCCCCCTCTTTCTGTTTATTTTGGCTAGTCGAGATATTTTGGGAGGCTCAGACGTTACCTGGTGCCCGTCTTTGCCCCCGAATGCCCTGGCCTAAATGCCATTTTCCCCCCGGGCCCCCCCGCAGTCTTCTTGGCTGTATGGGTTTACGCCAGGGCAGGCACAATTTTGGTCATTGCCATCTTTCCACCCCCCCTTCTTTTTTTTTTCTTCTTTTCCCTCTTCCTTTTTCTCCCCCCCTTCCTATGCTAGAGGCCTATAGCTGACTCCCTCTTATGTTGATGTCCTGTTCTCATGCGGTGCATATAACGGTTCGCTCGTTACCTTTGAGACTATACAGTATATCCTACTAACACATATTATATTCTAACAGCTGACATATTTTGGTCCTGCGCCACCATTTCTTATTTGACCTTGAAGACACATATTGGCCCTGCGAGGCCTCTTGCCATATGTACATTCTGCTGACTGTCTCTTGTGATAATAAAAAATTCAACGTTCTTATCCCTGCAGCATTCTTTTCCATCATTTTTCTTATCTACGCCCTCATTGTTATCTCCACTCTCAGTTCTTATCTCCACCCTCATTGTTTTATCTCCACCCTCAGTTTTTATCTTCACCCTCAGTTCTTACCTCCATCCTAAGCGTTCTTATTCCTGCAGCATTTTTTTCCCACTCTCAGTGCTTATCTCTGCTCTTACTTCTTATCTCCACCCTCATCATTCCTATCTCCACCTCATTGTTCTTATCTCCACCCTCATTGTTCCTATCTCCGCCTTCAGCATTAGCTCCACCCTTAGTTCTTCTCTCCACCCTCATCATTCCTATCTCCACCCTCAATTCTTATCTCTATCCTCAGCATTCTTATCCCTGCAGCATTCTTTTCCCACTCTCAGTGCTTATCTCCACCCTCAGTTCTTATCTGCACCCTCAGTTTGTATCTCCGTCCTCAGTTCTTCCCTCCGCCCTCAGTTTGTATCTCCACATTCATTGTTCCTATCTCCGCCCTCAGTGTTCTTATCTCTACCCTCAGTTCTTATCTCCATCCTCAGCATTCTTATCCCTGCAGCATTCTTTTCACACTCTCAGTGCTTATCTCTGCCCTCAATTTGTATCTCCACCCTCAGTTTGTATTTCTGCCCTCAGTGTTCTTATCTCTGCCCTCAGCGGTTTTTTATCTCCACCCTCAGCATTATTTCCGCCCTCAGTGTTCTTTGTCCACCCTCAGTTCTTATCTCCCCAATCATCGTTCTTATCTCCACCCTCAATTCTTATCTCCACCCTCATTGTTCTTATCTCTGCCCTCAGAGTTCTTATCGCTGACCCCAGTGTTCTTATCTCCACCCTCATCGTTATCTCCACCCTCTTCATTCTCATCTCCATCCTCAGAGTTCTTATCTCCACCGTCATCCTTCTTATCTCCACCCGCATCATTCTCATCTCTCCCGTCAGCATTTTATCTATGCCGTCAACATTCTTATCTCTGCCCTCAGTGTTCTTAACTCCACCCTCATCATTATTTCAACCCTCATTGTTCTTATCGCAGTCTTCAGTGTTCTTATCTCCACCCTCATCATCTCCGCCCTCAGCGTTTATATCTCCACCCTCAGCGTTCTTATCTCTGCCCTCATCGTTATCTCTACCCTCAGTGTTATCTCCGCCATCAGCATTTTTATCTCCACCCTCATCATTCTTATCTCCACCCTCATCATTATCTTTGTCCTCAGCATTTTTAAACTCCCCGCTCAGCATTTTTATCTCCGCCCTCAGCATTTTTATCTCCGCCCTCAGCGTTGTTATCTCCACCCCGTCAGTGACAGGCAACAGAGGGTTGTGGTAAATGGAGTTTATTCGGCGCAAGGTCTTGTTACCAGTGGGGTACCACAGGGGTCAGTACTTGGACCCATTCTCTTTAATATTTTTATTAGTGATATTGCAGAAGGTATTAATGGAAAAGTATGTCTTTTTGCTGATGACACAAAGATTTGCAACAGGGTTGACGTTCCTGGAGGGATCAGCCAAATGACAAATGATTTAGGTAAACTAAAAAAATGGTCGGAACTGTGGCAATTGAGTTTTAACGTGGATAAGTGCAAGATAATGCACCTGGGACATAAAAACCCAAGGGCTGAATATAGAATATTTGATACATCTGAGGGTTGGGATTTAGGGGTTATTATTTCAGCGGATCTAAGGGTAAGTAGTCAATGTAATAGAGCAGCAGGAAATGCTGGCAGAATGCTTGGTTGTGTAGGGAGAGGTATTAGCAGTAGGAAAAGGGAAGTGCTCATGCCACTGTACAGAGCACTGGTGAGACCTCACTTGGAGTACTGTGTGCAGTACTGGAGACCGTATCTCCAGAAGGATATAGACATCTTAGAGAGAGTTCAGAGAAGGGCTACTAAAATGGTGTACGGCTTGAAGGAGAAAAGTTACCAGGAAAGGCTTAATGATCTTAACATGTACAGCTTGGAAAAAAGACGAGACAGAAACATTTAAATATGTAAAGGGAATCCACAAGGTAGAGGAAGGGAGTATATTTAAAAGGAAACAAAGTAGCAAAACAAGAGGACATAGTCTTAGATTAGAGGGGCAAAGGTTTAAAAGTAATGTAGCGCTCACTCCCGGAGGAGCCACTGAAATTGAACCTCGGGTCAGTCTCCCCACACTAGGGAATAAATATACTCCAGCACCGCTGTGGATTTTATAAATTACGTAGTTTACTAGAATAAATGGCATATAATGAATAACACGGTGTTCATAGATATATTTACAGTACTTCGTAATTCGAGAAACGCGCAGCGGAAAAGAAAAGGAAAAAAGAAATCTTTAACCCCTTTTGTGTTTGGGGAGTGAGTCCCGCACAGGTTATGTCCCAGAATGCACGTGTGTGTGTGTTATGGTACCCGGGTACAATATTCAACTGGCCAGTGAATTGCTTAAGAGGTATCTTCGACTAGTCAAGTTGGGGCCCTGTGGGTTTTGGAAACAAACAGCAGCGTGCTTTCTTTATTCACAAACGGCCTGGAAGGCCTCTCACCCATCCGCCAGATACTTGGTGCTCCGCTTGACCCAGGACGTCTCTCCACTTTAGAACTTGGCTGGGATTCTCTGGGCTACCGGATCCGCTGTCTTGTCTTTCTGTAGCTGCTGCAAGATGTCCAGCTCACCGCCTGCTCTCCCTGTCCGATCGATCTTGCGGTGCTCCTAACTCGGGGTCCTCTCGCTCACTTGGTATCAGCGTGGGTATTCCTGTGAATCTCTGGGTCTTCCTCTGGTAAGGCTGAATAACCCAGTCTTTAGCTCTGTCAGGCACCAGCTGCGCTCCGGCCTAGTCACTGTCTCGTTCTGCTGCTCTGCGTCTTGCTCCTCTCACTCACTGGCGCGCTCTGCCAGCTCTCTCCACGAGGCTCAGGATGTAAGTCTCTCTGTCCCACCCACTTCCTGTGTCCGCTCCCAGAGCATGCGGGGAAATGTAGTCCCAATGTTCAATGTCTCGTATCGCGCTTGTCTCCCTCCAGTGGCCAAAAATAGCTACTGCCACGACAGGGAATTAAACCCAGCGCTACAGTAACATCAGGAAGCATTATTTTACTGAGAGGGTGGTGGATACATGGAACAGCCTTCCAGTAGAAGTGGTAGAGGCCAAAACAGTGATTGAATTTAAGCAGGCATGGGATAGGCAGAAGGCTATCCTAAACAAAAGATAAATCCAGGTAAAGTATCCATGTACAGTTGTGTTCAAAATTATTCAACCCCCAATGCTGTAAAGGGTTTTAGGGAATTTAGTGTACATTTGTAATTGTATTCAGAATGAAATCCTACAAGGACTTTTTAAAGAACCATATGCAACTAAAATGACATCAATTGGTTTTGTAATACAGTAGTAAATGTTTCTTTTGTGAATTCTTCATTGACACAATTATTCAACCCCTTAAAGACTACCACTCTGAAGAACAGAGGTTCATTCAAGTGTTTTCAATCAGGTATTGAAAACACCTGTGGATGTCACGGAGCAGCAATACAGCATAATAAGCACCAATTAGGCAGCTTTAAAAAGACTGTGATACTCAGCTCCTTCTAGACATTTACTGGTGTGGTTACAAACATGGTGAAGTCAAGAGAATGGTCCAGGAAGACAAGAGAAGAGGTGATTACTCTTCACAGGAAGGGCAATGGCTATAAGAAGATTGCATAGATGTTAAACATACCAAGAGAGACCATAGGAAGCATCATTCGCAAATTAAAGGGAAAGAGCCCTGTTGAAACGCTACCTGGTCGTGGCAGAAAGAAGATGCTGACTTCGACTGCTGTGCGCTACCTGAAGCGTAGAGTGGAGAAAAGTCCCCGTGTGACTGCTGAGGAACTGAGAAAAGATTTGTCAGATGTGGGTACTGAAGTTTCAGCTCAGACAATACGGCGCACACTGCATAATGAAGGCCTCCATGCCAGAACTCCCAGACGCACCCCCTTGCTGTCTCCAAAGAATAAGAAGAGTCGACTGCAGTATGCCAAAAGTCATGTGGACAAACCACAGAAGTTTTGGGATAGTGTTCTGTGGACTGACGAAACAAAATTAGAACTGTTTGGGCCCATGGATCAACGCTATGTTTGGAGGAGGAAGAACAAGGCCTATGAAGAAAAGGACACCTTGCCTACTGTGAAGCATGGCGGGGGGTCAATCATTCTTTGGGGCTGTTTTGCTTCTGCAGGTACAGGGAAGCTTCAGCGTGTGCAAGGTACCATGAATTCTCTTCAGTACCAGGAGATATTGGATGACAATGTGATGCAGTCCGTCACAAACCTGAGGCTTGGGAAACGTTGGACCTTTCAACCGGACAATGATCCCAAGCATACCTCCAAGTCCACTAGAGCATGGTTGCAGATTAAAGGCTGGAACATTTTGGAGTGGCCATCGCAGTCACCTGACTTAAATCCGATTGAGAACCTCTGGTGGGACTTAAAGAAAGCAGTTGCAGTGCGCAAGCCTAAGAATGTGACTGAACTGGAGGCTTTTGCCCATGACGAATGGGCGGAGATACCCGTAGATCGCTGCAAGACACTTGTGTCAAGCTATGCTTCACGTTTAAAAGCTGTTATAACTGTAAAAGGATGTTGTACTAAGTACTAAGATTGAATGTCACTTGGGGTTGAATAAAACTGATAATGATGTGAGCACAGAAAATACATTTGTGGTTATTTCATTATAAATGTTATGTTATATTTGTCTGACCTACACGTGCCTCTTTGATTTAATTGTAAGCAAGATGACTGAATGATCAAAATCAATGTCAAACTGGCCAAAACACTCAATTTCAGTGGGGGTTGAATAATTTTGAACACAACTGTAATTGGGCAGACTAGATGGGCCGAAAGGTTCTTATCTGCCGACATTTTTCTAATGTTTCTATGTCATAGAACTGACATAGCTCTCCCCGCTTAAAACCCCAAAACTTTTATTCCCATGGCGAAACATCCCAAAAGACACAGACATTTGCCTTGGGAAAGACTTATATTCATTTATATTGTGTGGTTTTAAATGTATTGTAAATTGCTCAGTTTTAGTTTAAATGTACTTTTATTACTTTATGAGAATGTGAACTAAGATGTGTGTTGAAGGTGCAGACCGTTCTTTCGTATAAAATGTAAAATAGGTTTGAGTACTGTGTGATTATGCAAAACAGTTTTTCTCTTTATCTGGTTGCATGTTTGAGCAGTCAAGAGTCTGGGACAGTGTTTGACCTTAATCTATTGTTCCAATAGATCAGATTATGTAAATGATGTGAAAGCTAAGGAATGTTTATTGTAAATATCTAATAATGTAATTAGAGGTTTAGTAGGTAAATGTTCGTCATTTGGTTTATGCAAATTATAACTGTTGGACCTGGGCATAAATAGTGGCATTTTTCAATAAAAGTCAGAGAATCCTGTTTTGAACATACAGCTTGTCTGGTGTTTCATTCAGCTACGCTACCTACACTACACTCAACATCATGAGGCTCAGAGCAGCCCTCTGAAAATTCATAACGGCTCCAGGGCAGAGAATCCGAAGCAGGCGGGTCAAGCTGCTCGAGGCGCTGACGACGGCGCTCCCAGAAGCCGGGCTGACCGCAACGAGGGGGTGTCTGGAGAGCTAGGACAGATGGAAGAGAGGGGTTCCTGTCACATTGGCTGGCAGCGGTGAGATAGAGGCTCTCCAACACCAAGGCACCCCGAGATGACCAACTACACTTCTTAAAAATGCAACACCAGGAACCGGCGGCAGAGTTCCAGCAGCGATTGTGGGAGGCACTGGCCAAAACTAACGAATCTGGTTATGCCCAAGATGAGCTATGGTGGAAGGAGATGTGGAGAGAGGCCCTTCAGCATGTTGAGGACTATATTGAAGAGGCTTTCCCCACTGATATGGAGATGTACAAGCACCAGTGGGACTTGCGGGTGCCCTTTCTGGGAGACCAGCCTCGAGGCGAATGGCTGAAGAAACTAGATGAACTGGTCCAGAGGGAGATGATGTTGGAGGACGGATACAGGACCCTGCAATGGTTTGCGTCACAAGTGTAGTCCTGGCGGCAGGATTACAGCCCCCCAGAGGGCTTTGGCTATGGTGGCCCTGAGTTGTTATACGTACAACTAACTGCAGACCCAGACTTCGGGAGCGAGTCAGAGTGGCGACTGGAGGACATTCGGGGATGTAGAGAGATGGCTTAATATCTCAGAGGAACCCAGGCTGCACTCTGATTTACATTCCCTGATTATCCAGGAATGGGAGCTGGAGGTGGCCCACAAGCAACTGCTCGACTCCGCTCAGCAGCAGGCCCTGGAGCCTCTGGATGGGGACAGTGATGTAGTGCCGGCCAAAGTGCGGACCACGGCGCAGCATGCCTCTGGTCTCTACCGTCAAGAACAAGAGGATCACTGGCAGACGATGGTGGATGAGACGGCGGTCTCCACCGGTGTGACCCAGCAGGATGGTTGGGCACTTTTAGAGGACTCTCGAGACACTGGGCGAACCTGAAGTCCCCACTGGAGAGTTGTGGGGATGTGGGGCAGATGGCCCCACTTGGCACCAATGCTCTCCCAGGCAAGGATGGCTGAGGGAGCTGGAAGACCTGGATATGGCGGTAACAGAGGCCTGGGACTGTCCGGCAGAAGGATTGGACAGTCTAGATGGGGCAGAGGAACCTGAGGAAATGGAGCTGGATGTGCTCCTACGTTTTCCCGTCCTGCCCGTCGTGGAAGAAGTGGCAATGTTGCACCAAATACTGCAGGTGCTAAATTTCCAGGATGAGCCTGGGGTTGCCCAAGTAATGCCTGAGCAACCGACGGATGGGTCCGTGTGGCCCTCTCCATCTCCACTGCGAGTGGAGGATGCCTTCCCCCGTCCCCTTCAGGGACACTACCCCAGTGTCCATCCCCCCAGCAGAAGTGCTGGCTACAGGACAGAGCGCCGCTGGCCTCTGCCCACCCCCTAATGTAGGGATGGAAAGTCCAGAAAACGGTTAATGCCAGGTGTCTCCCCAGCTTGAGAGGGCAGGTGCACCAGAGGTTATAGAAACATAGAAAATGTTGGCAGATAAGAACCTTTCGGCCCATCTAGTCTGCCCAATTACATGGATACTTTACCTGCATTTATCTTTTGTTTAGGATAGCCTTATGCCTATCCCATGGCTGCTTAAATTCAATCACTGTTTTGGCCTCTACCACTTCTACTGGAAGGCTGTTTACCCTCTCAGTAAATTAATGTTTCCTGATGTTACTTTTAAACCTTTGCCCCTCTAATCTAAGACTATGTCCTCTTGTTTTGCTACTTTGTTTCCTTTTAAATATACTCCCTTCCTCTACCTTGTGGATTCCCTTTACGTATTTAAATGTTTCTATCATATCTCCTCTGTCTCGTCTTTTTTCCAAGCTGTACATGTTAAGATCATTAAGCCTTTCCTTTTCTCCTTCAAGCCGTACACCATTTTAGTAGCCCTTCTCTGAACTCTCTCTAAGATGTCTATATCCTTCTGGAGATACGGTCTCCAGTACTGCACACAGTACTCCAAGTGAGGTCTCACCAGTGCTCTGTACAGTGGCATGAGCACTTCCCTTTTCCTACTGCTAATACCTCTCCCTACACAACCAAGCATTCTGCCAGCATTTCCTGCTGCTCTATTACATTGACTACTTACCCTTAGATCCTCTGCAATAGTAACCGCTAAATCCCAACCCTCAGATGTTGAGGTTAGGACTGTATCAAATATTCTATATTCAGCCCTTGGGTTTTTATGCCCCAGGTGCATTATTTTACGGGCGGCCAATTGTTTGCAGAGGAGTCCACAGACTATCTGACCATCCCCTCCTCACTCAAGCAGCCAAACAAGATTCGGAGAGCGGATGCAGGCGGCCTCGCACCCCAATGGCGGTTTGTGATGCCAGAAGTGGAGACAACTGTTATTGAACCACCTGTGTGGAGGGCATCGGTCACCCCATGTTCCCCTCCGCCGCTGACCGGAGCACCAGGAAGGGGTGCAGTTGACATTTTTTATCCGGGATATTGATACCCTGAGAGAAGGTACAGGTGCTACCTCGTCTCAGAAGAGCTCCATTTCCCCCAGGAGGGGGCGCAGGCAAGGTGGCGCACCCGCAACACGACAGGGGCCCAGGAAAGGCCCTCGACATCCCACTAAGGCGGTTTTTTTCCCGGAGCCAGGACAGGTGGAGAAGCTCGGGGGCTCGCCTCCTCCCAACAGACTATGGACAAAGGTATGGACTATTTCTCCAACGACCCCTAGTCGACCCATTGGGGTCCAACCGTCATCATTGGACTCCTTTGGGGAAGGGGAGATATGTCATAGAACTGACATAGCGCTCCCCGCGTCAAAGCCCAAGACTTTTATTCCCATGGTGAAACACCCCAAAAGATAAAGTCTTTCCCAAGGCAAATGTCTGTATGTTCATTTATATTGTGTGGTTTTAAATGTATTGTAAATTGCTCGGTTTCAGTTTAAATGTACTTTTATTACTTTATGTGAATGTGAACTAAGATGTGTTTTGAAAGTGCAGACCGTTCTTTCGTATAGAATGCAAAATACTTTTGAGTACTGTGTGATTATGCGAAAAAGTTTTCTCTTTATCTGGTTGCATGTTTGAGCAGTCAAGAGTCTGGGACAGTGTTTGACTTTAATCTGATCTATTGGAACAATAGATTATGTAACTCATGTGTGATATGAAGGCTAAGGAATGTTTATTGTAAATATCTGACATAATGTAATTAGAGTTTTAGTAGGTAAATGTTCGTCATTTGGTTTATGCAAATTATAACTGTTGGACCTGGGCATAAATAGTGGCGTTTTCAATAAAAGTCAGAGAATCCTGTTTGAAAATACAGTTTGTCTGGTGTCTCATTCAGGGTACCTGTTGTGGAAAGTTTGGTGTTTGCGCATAAAGTCCTGGTGCACTAAAAAGGTACACTTCAGTATTAAAGTGCGCCCAGTACAAACAAATCCGTCACTATAAAAATACACGCTATATCTAGCTCTTTTTGTATAAGAACGAAGTACTTCTCTATCCCAGATATAATCAGACAAACACGCTGCTTCAAGCTGGAAAATCCTGTGGCCAAGTGAGCTGTGGCTCCTGGATTGTTTAATTTATTAGACAATCGCACACGCCCAGTAGCCCCCTGGCTGTACAACAGAGAGCCAGGTTGCCCAATAATTACATTTACATATCAAAAGGACAGGGGCGTGGACCAGAATGACCGACCGGCCTCCTGGAGATGACTCATCCCTGAGCCATCTCCATGATCCCCGTCAGCCATGTTTGTCCCCCTCCCCCGTCACTCGTCAATACGGACCCCATTCAGATACTGCTCAGAGTGATCAGTATCTGAGTGAAGATCAAATCTACTTGTTCCTACGGGTTATTGACATATCTGCGGGGACAAATACAGTTATTATCTCAACACGGTACCAGTGTTGAGACAAGGCTTAAATGTCTTAAAAGCAGGTATGTCTCTAAACCCAAAAGAAGGTTTTCATACTGACGGTTTTGCCGCTGGTTTGGATTTAAAACAACATTCAAATCCAACACAGGGAGACAGATGACAACTTATAAAACATGCACATCTTAGAATATAATGTCCACATAATAAAATTTCCACGACAGTACCCACGATCACCCTCTGTTCGGTTTCTCCACCAAAGCACTGAGAATGTGTTCGCTTAACTTTACTGTTGTGATGAGATGGCGATAACTCCCAGTCTAGATGAATTACAGACAGTGACTCAATCCAGATGACACCTTGAAGATCTGTTGAAGTTTTATTCCAAAACTGTAGAAAATCCACAACAATATACATTGGATAGGTCAAAAAATCATAGTGAATCTGAGTCCATAAGGCTTGCAAAGGATTACTGGGAAGAGAACAAGGGTGGAGCTATCTGTACAGGAAATCCCTGCACCATGAGGAGGGGAGGAGAGAAACCCAGGGGTAGATAAGACATGTGCAATTCTTAAAGGCAAATCACAAGTCATGTGAAACATGACACTCCGTCGAAATCTATGATTTCTATAATTAAATAACTTTGACTAAAGTTCAAAAACAAGTAAACGAAGATGCTTTTCCAGGAACATATGAAAAACAAGAGGGAAGGGAAGAACAAGAGAAAATCATGCAAACATTAACAATTCTTGCAGATGTTGATCTTGATGGTCCAGGCTGTGAGAAGAACAGTCAGTGAGTCCATCTTCAGAGGGGAAGGCAGCAACATGGACCAATCCTTCTTACCTCCCTTTGAATCAAATTGATGACTTGTGAGACTTGTCTTCCTCTTTGGGCAGAAGAAGTACTAGTTCCTGTATAGGCCTGAAGTAAAAGTGTGGAGAATCTTCTTTCATTACTTTAACTTCTACTTTCCGTACTTTCCCATCATTACTTGGCATAGTTTTTGTAATAAGACCCATAGGCCAATGGTTGCGATGAGAATCTCTTTGAAGAGTACTACAGTAGGTCTCCCACTTGTAGGTTGGGTTTGCTAGTTTGCCATTTGCTGCGACCTTGAAGGTTGGAAAGGTACTCCATCTTCCAACGACCCCAAAATGTATTAGCCAGCTGTTGAACTCGTTTCCATTGATGCTTGTAAACATTAGGGCAATCAAGTTCTTCTGTGGGTATGGTGGCTATCCCAATTTTTTGGGTAAGAAGAGTGGCTGGAGTGAGCAATACTGGAGACTCTGGATCTGAAGACACAGGGACCAGTGGCCTTGCATTAATTATAGCAGACACCTCTGCAAGAAGGGTGACTAAGATTTCATGGGTAAGATGGAAAGTTCTCTGGACTAGTAGCATAGAGTCCAGGATTTTCCGTGCAACTCCAATCCTGCATTCCCAAGAGCCTCCCATGTGAGAGGAGTGAGGTGGGTTAAATTCCCATTTACACTGGTTGTCATTCAAGAAGTTCAGTATTTTTTCTGCTCCTGTAAAATTAGTTCCACAGTCAGATCTAAGTAACTTTACAGGTCCTCGTACAGAAACAAATCTTCTGAAGGCATTGATGAAACAGGAAGAATCCATTGATTCAAACACTTCGATGTGTACTGCGCGTATGCTCAAGCAAGTGAACAGCGCAGCCCATCACTTATTGTTGGCAACTCCGCCACGAGTTTTGCGTGTAACCACAGTCCAGGGGCCAAATATGTCTGTCATGGAGCTGATGTAACGCTCCATGCGTCAAACCAAGAGACTTTATGTTCATTTATATCGTGTGTTTTTAAATATATTTTACATCGTTTGGTTTTAGTTTAGTGTAAAATGGCATAGCTTTGGTTTTAAATAATACTTATATTCCTGTAGGTAAATGTGTTTTTGTGTAAAACAGTAAACAAGCTTTACTGCTGTGTAATTTATGCACCAGGGCTTTTCCCATTATCTAGCTGCATGTTTAATTCAAGGGATCTCTGATAGTGTGTGTTTAATCTGATGTGTTAGAACAATGGATATACAAATGTTGTGTGAGCTGAAAGGCTAAAGAATGTAAAGAATGTTTATTGTAAATAACTGACTTAATGTAATTAGTATGGGTATGCAAATTATGACTGTTGGACTTCAGCATAAATGGTGGTTGTTCATTAAAAAGTCAGAGAACTCTCAAAGCTCAGAGAGAGAGGATCCTGTTTTAAAGCATACAGCCGCGCCTGGTGTCTTTATTACAAACTACGCTACACTCCACACTCACCCTCAGGAATCTCCAGAAGGCCGCTCTCTGCCTTCTAACGGCTCCAGGGCAGAGGAACAGAAGCAGGCAGGTCAAGCTGCTCGAGGCGCTGAGGACAGCGCTCCCAGTAGCCGGGCTGACTGCAACGAAGGGGTGTCTGGAGAGTCAGGACAGACGGAAGGGAACGGTTCCTTCACAATGTCCATACCAACATTCGTAAACGGTGGATCAGTACTTAAAATTGATCAGCTGGTAGTTCTGCCATCTGTTGTTGTAGGTGCTTTCCTCTTAGTTTTTGACACTTGACACATTTGTGGAGTAGAGATGAAAAGGTGTATATCGTCCAGACAATCCAGAAACCTGCAGATCTTACTGCTCCCTCTGTAAAGTGACGACCTTGGTGCTAAACTTGCTCGTGGTAATGCCTAACTAACAGAGCAGTGATGTGATGACGTCCTGGAATAATGAGGGGATTTTTCTCTTCACTGAACGATTTGGACCTTTCAATGCGACCGACTCGAAGTAGCTTGTTTTGATCAATTACTGGATTCAATTTGTACAAAGGGCTATCCTTAGCAATCTCTTGTGAGTACACTTCATGTTGGACACATTGGATGATAAACCTTTCTGCTTGAGAGACCTCCTGAATTGTGGGGGGGCCTTTACAGATGTGCCACTTGTGACATTGTTTGTCCGTGTCAGAGCTGTTTGTAAACTGAAGAGCAATGTGAATAAGACGTGCAATGGCTCGTACAACAGAAGACCACTTGGAAAAGCTTTCAAAACGGTGAGGACTCAGCCTTACCCTTTCTTTCACAGAGGTGTTGAGTGTAACGGTTACAGCTCTAATTTCTTTATCAGATTCTGTTTCAACCAGTTCAAAAGGTAGAATTTGTAGAACTTGAGATGAGTTCTTCATTCAAGAGTATTGGTGGGGATAGCCATAATGTGTCCAGAAATGCAGTGGCAGGTACTGCATGTGTACCTCGAACAGTAGGGTTGAAGTTAGTGCCATTGTTCAGGTGTAGAGAACTTTCTTATACGTTCCACTCTGTTGCCGACATACATAATCAGACAAGACAGTTCCACGTGTATGTATCCTAGCACTATTTTGCTATAGGTGTAAAAGTCAAAGGAGTCTATTTCAGTGTCTGTTTCAAGTTCTAGAAGCTCAGCAATTTCCACACCTAACACAGCTGCGCAAAGTTCAAGCCTTGGAATCGTATGTGCAGGTTTTGGTGTGAGCTTGGACTTGCCCATGATAAATCCTAGACTTGCTCCACCGCTGGGATCTGTGACTCGAAGATAAGCCACTGCAGCTATGGCTTCGTTGGATGCATCGGAGAAGACATGGATCTCTCTTCTGGTGGCATTCTTGAAGGATGCAGGGGTGTAAGCACGTGGTATCTGGAGTTGTTCTAACGCTTGTAGAGATTGTTTCCAGGATTCCCACCTTTGTTGTTTCTCCTTGGGTAAGGGGGTGTCCCAGTCTGAGCTTTCAGAAGTAAGCTGTCTCAGCAGTATTTTACCCTGAATGGTGAGAGGTTAAGTGAAACCCAATGGATCATAAATACTGTTCACTGTAGACAGAACTCCTCGCTTTGTGAAGGGTTTATCACAGGTTGATACTTGAAATGTGAACGTGTCTTGCTTAACGTTCCAAAGCAATCCAAGACTGCGCTGTGTAATGGAAAGGTCCGATCCTAGTTGGAATTTCTTCACACTGACAGCATAGTCAGAGGGAAAGGCTCTCATGGCCTTGTCGCTGTTTGAAATGATTTTGTGATGTCTGAGGTTTACAGTTGCAAACATGTTCTGTCTTCTAGTGAGAAGGTCAATAGCTTCTTCTTCTGTAGGCAGAGATTTGAGTTAATCGTCTACATAGAAGTTCTTTTCGACGAACTCGTGCATCAAACCCAAATTCTTTCTCTCCTTCTTGAGCCGTTTTCCTCAGTCCACAAATTGCTACTGTGGGAGAAGGACTATTACCGAAAACATGTACCTTCATCCGGTAGTCTATGACTTCATCAGCGACATCATTATTGTGATACCATCGGAACCTGAGGAAGTTTCTGTTGTCTTCGCGGACGATGAAACAGTGGAACATTTGCTGAGCGTCAGCCATAATAGCAATTGGTTCTTGTCTGAAGCGAAGTAAAACTCCTATGAGATTGTTGTTCAGATTAGGCCCAGTGAGAAGACTGTCATTGAGGGAGACACCTTCATGTCGAGAACTTGAGTCGAAGACCACCCTAATCTGATCAGGCTTGCGAGGATGATAGAGACCAAAGCATGGAAGATACCAGCATTCTTCTCCTTCCTTAAGCGGAGGTGCAGGCTCAGCATGATCTCTCTCAAACACTTTCTGCATAAAGTCCAAAGTGTCTTTTCATCTCAGGTTTCCGATTCAAACTGCGTTGTAAAGAAGTAAACCGTGCTTCTGCATGTTCTCTGTTTGGTAGTCTCTTTCTTGGAGTACGGAATGGTAGAGGTGCTACCCAGCTGTTGGAATCATCTTGATTTAACTCTTTACTCATGGTTTCCAGGAATTCTTTGTCTTCCATGGTAGCTGCCAACTCATTGTCTTTAGATGTTACCTCAAACACTGTGTTGCCGATGTTGTCATCCCAGAAATTAAGAGCTTTCTCTTCGTCCTGTATGATGTGTCGTTGTGCGCTCTTATGAAGCAGTCTTTCCTTCACATGATATTGGTGTGGTCGTCCTGCAGAACAAGAAGTCCGTCCGTTTGTTTCTTCCTTTAAAAACACACGTCCTGCCAGAGTAAGGTTTACTGCCTTTGTCTCGACAAACATTGCCTATAATGACCCAGTCTAGATCCAGACACTGAGCATATGGAGCATCTTGTGGACCGTTGATTTGTTGACGAACTTTGTGCACCCTTAAGATGTTTCGGCCGAGCAACAGCAGGATATCAACCCCTCTGTCGAGGGCTGGTATTTAGGTAGGCTATGTCCTTCAAGTGAGAATGGTGTAAGGCAGCTTCAGGAGTAGGGATCTCCTCTTTGTTGCTTGGAATCTGGTTGCACTCAGTGATAGTGGGCAAAGGTATTTCCACATTGTCGTTCAGAGGAGCAACCACAAGACCGCTGGCTCTCCTACCTAAGACTTCTGTAGTGCCGGTGCAAGTAGTTAGGGTATACGGTAGAGCATTTTCTTTTATGTTCAAAAGTTCACAAAATTGTGTTGTTGCAAGAGATCTGTTACTCTGATCATCCAGAATAGTATACAGTCTTATGGCCTTTTCAGGTTGACCTCTTGGGTATACACGAACCAAACATATCTTTGCGCAGGATTTGTCCCAGAGTCCTTCTCCACAGACTTCCGTACATGAAGAGAACACTGAGGTAGAAGGTGCTGTTAGATCTGTGCGCTCCCCGCCTTGCTTTGCCTCAGGAGGTTTGTTTGTGGGCTCAGTAAAGTTGTGCGGATATGGATGAAGAGCTTGTACATGGTCATCGCTGTCACACTCTATGCATTTAATGATAGCTTTACAGTCCTTTGCAAAGTGTTCTATGGAGGCGCAGCATTTGTAGCAGACCCCAAATTTCTTTAAAAGTTCTTTATGTTCTTGTAGGGTTTTCTTTCTGAAGCCAATACATTTCTTAAGTGGATGCGGTTTGTTATGTATGGGACATTGGCGATTTGGGTTCTTGATGTTCTTGTTTTGTTCAGCCTTTACAAGAACTGTAGCAGGTGCAGGTAGAACAGTGGTCCTTTTCACTGACACTGGTCCTCGATGGTCTCTGTGAGTCATACGTGTGTTTGTAGGTCTTGAAGGGGGAGAACTGAGAGGGTCACCGTCACCATAGGAGAAACTTGGATCATTCTTTGTGTCTGCAATTCTTTTAATTAAACTCGCAGAAGTAGAAAAAAGGAGGAAAGGCAACTTGATGTTTTTCCTTGTACTTTGATCCAAGCGATGCCCATTTTTCATGAAGGCCATACGGTAGCTTGAGAACAATAGGGTTGATGCCACGAGGGGTGTCAAGGTAACGGAGACCAGGTAAGCGGATGTCAGCTTTAGCGAGTTGAAGCTCTAATAAAACATCGCTGAGTTCCTGAAACTCTAAATTCTCTCTAGCGGAAATCCTTGGGAAGCTTTGCAATCTTTTGAATAAGGCATCTTCAATGGCTTCTGGGCTGCCTAAGGTACGTTCAAGTCTGTCCCAAGCAGCATTAAGGCCTGCAGCAGGATTGTCAACATGAATAGTTTTGAGCCTCTTGATGCGTTCAGTAGACTGGGGACCTAGCCTTCTGATGAGCAGATCTAATTCTTCTGTAGCAGTGATGTCTAGGTCACTCATTGTGGCTTCAAAGCTAGATTTCCATCCTCTGTAATTTACAGGCTTGTCATCAAACTTGGTGAGGCCGGTCTTTGTGAGCTCTCTGCGAAGCATGTATTTAGCAAACTGTGACATGTCCGTGTTTTCAGATTTTGGGTGCATGACTGCAGGTGACTTGGGAACATATGTTGGTGCTGAGGCATTCAACACTGGAACTTGTTTAAAGTTCATTGGCATGTTGGTTTGTAGCTGTGGAGCAGTGTGCTTGCTAGTAGGTACTTGGCTGATGTCAAGGTAAGGTGGATAGTTTATTATGTGCATGCTAGTATCCACTGCTTGCTGAGATGCTGCAGTCTGGTGTACTGGGAGATATGAAGGCAAATTGTCTTGGAGTACAGTAGGTGCGGAGAAGAGACCTTGGTTGAGTGCTTTGGTTGCTGTGACAGGGAGCTGATGTTCTGGAGAGGAATGTGAAGAATCTGAGGCATAAGACACAGCTGAGTGTCTGCTGCTACTGTTGTCTCTTTCACTAGCAGCCTGTTCAAAAACCTTTAATCTTGCCATGGCCGTGGCATGTTCACATTGTTTTTCCAAAAGTTCCATTTCCACTTTGTGGCGTGTGGCTTCAGCTTCCTTGCGTGAGGCTTCAGCTTCCATTTCTGCCTTCTGGCGTGCGGCTTGAGCTCCCATTTCTGCCTTCTGGCGTGCGGCTTCAGCCTCCATTTCTGCCTTCTGGCGTGCGGCTTCAGCCTCCATTTCTGCCTTCTGGTGTGCAGCTTCAGCTCCCATTTCTGCCTTCTGGCATGTGGCTTCAGCTCCCATTTCTGCTTTCTTTTTGGCGAAGGCTGCCTGAATTTTAGAAGCTTCAGCATCAGCACGCACCTTTATGAGTTGTTGACTGAGTGTGGAAGACCTTGATTGTAGGGATTTGGAAGACCTTGAGGAGTGTCTGGTGGATGCAGAGTGGTGGGATCTGGATTCATGGAGCTGTGCAATTCTTACTTCTACCTTTGTCTTTCTTTGCAGCACTAAATTGTCTCTTTCTAGATTGAATCTCTTTAGTTCTTCCAGTGACACTTTAGTGTTGTACCGCTTTAAGAGATGAATATATTTAACACACAGACTTTGATAATTCTGATAAGCGACATCTAACTGCTTAATAGTGCTCTCTAGTTGTAATGCATCATGACATGGTTGAGAGAGAGCAGACATGCATGTGACAGCAGTACACCAGAGTTCATTCGTATGAGACAACAACTTTTTTGTGTCAGCTTCAAGATTTTCTTGTACTTTCCAGGTTGGTTTTGTTAATCTTTTTTCTCTTTTGTTTGGTTCAGGGTTTAATTCCTGATCTGAAAGGATTTCTGAGTCTTGTAGTGTGTCAGATTGCATGCTGATTTGCTGGAACATTTTGCTGACAAGGAGAGGGTTAATGATATAGTTTTATAGCAGCAGAGAAATGTATCAATTTTGCTGAGCTCAGCTAGGATTTCTAGGCAACGGTTGAAGAAAGATTTGTTTTTACTTTCTGACAAGATTTCACAGTCAAATCACATGCAATGCGTACAGAGAAATAAACTGGTTGTAGTGTACAGATGCACTGGATAAACTGTAAGGCACAGATGTATTGAACTTTCACAGCACTAATATCCTGACACTGTTGAATGCTATGCTGGGACTGGCTTGCAGGCACATACAGGCTTGTGGTAATGGCTGCATTGTGTGAAGCTGCTATTTCCACTGTCCCTACAGCGTCTCCCGGTGTATCCAGAGCTAGCAAAGATCCTATGGAGGATGTCTGACTGATCTTTCTAAGATCTTCTGACTGATCTTATGTTTTTTGACTGTTCTGTTTCTCCAACAAAGCACTGAGAATGTGATCTCTGAATTTACAGTTGTGATGAGATGGCAATAACTCCCAGTCTAGATGAATTACAGACAGTGACTCAATCCAGACGACACCTTGAAGATCTGTTGAAGTTTTATTCCAAAACTGTAGAAAATCCACAACAATATACATCGGATAGGTCAAAAAATCATAGTGAATCTGAGTCCATAAGGCTTGCAAAGGATTACTGGGAAGAGAACAAGGGTGGAGCTATCTGGAGAGGAAATCCCTGCACCATGCGGAGGGGAGGAGAGAAACCCAGGGGTAGATAAGACATGTGCAATTCTTAAAGGCAAATCACAAGTCATGTGAAACATGACACCCTCAGAAGGCACAGAGCGGCCTTCTGGATAGTCAAAGAGGCAGAGGATCAGACCAAGCAGGTATGGAGCTACAGATCAGGCTGCTCGAGGCACTGAGTTCTGAGCAACTCAGCAGCTGGGCTGATCAGTAAGGGGGCGTCTTGAGAGCCAGGACAGGCGGAAGGACTGGGGTTCCCGTCACACGCCCTCAGTGTTCTTAGCTCCGCCCTCAGCATTTTTATCTTCGCCCTCAGTGTTTTTATCTCCACCCTCAGCGTTCTTATCTCCGCCCTCAGCGTTCTTATCTCCGCCCTCATCATTATCTCCACCCTCAGCGTTCTTATCTCCACCCGCATCATTAATATCTCCAACCTCAGCATTTTTACCTTCGCCCGCATCGGTTTTATCTCCACCCTCAGCGTTCTTATCTCCACTCTCAGTGTTATTATCTCTGCCCTCAGCGTTTTTATCTCCACCCTCAGCGTTCTTATCTCTGCTTTCAGCATTTTTATCTTTGTCCTCATCATTCTTATCTCCGCCCTCAGTGTTCTTATCTCCACACTCATCGTTATCTCCACCCTCGTCATTCTTATCTCCGCCCTTGTCATTCTTATCTCCGCCCTCGTCATTCTTATCTCCGCCCTCAAAACGCTGAGAGTGGAGATAAAAATGCTGAGGGCGGAGATAACGGTGAAGGTGGAGATAAGAACACTGAGGGCAGAGATAAAAACGATGAGGGTGGAGATCATTCTCATCTCTGCCTTTTTATCTCCGCCCTCAGCGTTTTTATCTCTGCCCTCAGCGTTTTTATCCGCATTTTATTGGAATCATTGTTTTGTAAAGATCACAAATATTAACTCACCAATAATAAATAATCGTGCCCTGAATTCCAGACCCTTTTATTTCCAGCAAACGTAACGCATGAAAGTCTGAGCAGAAAGCGACTCACCGAGACACACAGTTGTGTTCAAAATGATTCAACCCCCACTGAAATTGAGTGTTTTGGCCAGTTTGACATTGATTTTGATCATTCAGTCATCTTGCTTACAATTAAATCAAAGAGGCACGTGTAGGTCAGACAAATATAACATAACATTTATAATGAAATAACCACAAATGTCTTTTCTGTGCTCACATCATTATCAGTTTTATTCAACCCCCAAGTGACATTCAATCTTAGTACTTAGTACAACATCCTTTTACAGTTATAACAGCTTTTAAACGTGAAGCATAGCTTGACACAAGTGTCTTGCAGAGATCTACGGGTATCTTCGCCCATTCGTCATGGGCAAAAGCCTCCAGTTCAGTCACATTCTTAGGCTTGCGCACTGCAACTGCTTTCTTTAAGTCCCACCAGAGGTTCTCAATTAGATTTAAGTCAGGTGACTGCGATGGCCACTCCAAAATGTTCCAGCCTTTAATCTGCAACCATGCTCTAGTGGACTTGGAGGTATGCTTGGGATCATTGTCCTGTTGAAAGGTCCAACGTCTCCCAAGCCTCAGGTTTGTGACGGACTGCATCACATTGTCATCCAATATCTCCTGGTACTGAAGAGAATTCATGGTACCTTGCACACGCTGAAGCTTCCCTGTACCTGCAGAAGCAAAACAGCCCCAAAGCATGATTGACCCCCCGCCATGCTTCACAGTAGGCAAGGTGTTCTTTTCTTCATAGGCCTTGTTCTTCCTCCTCCAAACATAGAACTGTTTGGGCCCATGGATCAATGCTAATTTTGTTTCATCAGTCCACAGAACACTATCCCAAAACTTCTGTGGTTTGTCCACATGACTTTTGGCATACTGCAGTCGACTCTTCTTATTCTTTGGAGACAGCAAGGGGGTGCGCCTGGGAGTTCTGGCATGGAGGCCTTCATTACGCAGTGTGCGCCGTATTGTCTGAGCTGAAACTTCAGTACCCACATCTGACAAATCTTTTTCTCAGTTCCTCAGCAGTCACACGGGGACTTTTCTCCACTCCACGCTTCAGGTAGCGCACAGCAGTCGAAGTCAGCATCTTCTTTCTGCCACGACCAGGTAGCGTTTCAACAGTGCCCTTTGCCTTGAATTTGCGAATGATGCTTCCTATGGTCTCTCTTGGTATGTTTAACATCTTTGCAATCTTCTTATAGCCATTGCCCTTCCTGTGAAGAGTAATCACCTCTTCTCTTGTCTTCCTGGACCATTCTCTTGACTTCACCATGTTTGTAACCACACCAGTAAATGTCTAGAAGGAGCTGAGTATCACAGTCATTTTAAAGCTGCCTAATTGGTGCTTATTATGCTTTATTGCTGCTCCGTGACATCCACAGGTGGTTTCAATACCTGATTGAAAACACTTGAATGAACCTCTGTTCTTCAGAGTGGTAGTCTTTAAGGGGTTGAATAATTGTGTCAATGAAGAATTCACAAAAGAAACATTTACTACTGTATTACAAAACCAATTGATGTCATTTTAGTTGCATATGGTTCTTTAAAAAGTCCTTGTAGGATTTCATTCTGAATACAATTACAAATGTCACTAAATTCCCTAAAACCCTTTACAGCATTGGGGGTTGAATCATTTTGAACACAACTGTAACGTCACCTGATTCACAGACAAACGTACGGTAAACAAGTACCGGCTGGGTGGAGTAGAGGTAATGTCACCGCTCTGCATGGAGAGAGCCTGTGGAGACATGGGTTCGATCCCAGCGAGCAACCTCTCCAGTAAGTGTCCTTGGCAAGACACCTAACGGTACACACTCGCCACCCAGGACATACTTGAAAACGAGAGAAATCTCAATGTATCCTTCCTGGTAAAATCCTTTCACAAAAAAAAAAAAAAAAAATTCCTGCAAACAGGACTCATGGTGATGGAGACCTTCTCATTCAGAGGAACTTGGAGGTGGAGAGGCCTTCAGAGACTGTGACGAAGGACACCACTTCCTCCTTCCTCTCAGCAACAGGAAGAGCTGTAGAAGCATTCTGTAATCCTGTATCAACATGTATCTCTGTGAACATTTACAGCACAGAGCACATAAAGCTCCCATAATGCACCATGCAGGTCCCCCTCTGATAAACTTTCCAGAAGAAACAATGCAGCTGTAGAAACGTTGTCCCACCATGGACCTAAATCCACCCCTGCCAGGCATGTTTGGATTGAACACAGATTACCAGGTCATTTACACAGTGTTGCTGTTGTGTTACCATACCGTAACAATAACATCACAACATTGAGCAGGACGAGCCGGACTAGGACCGCTCCTAAATGTACAGAAAGCAGATTGGAGGAGCGCCTTGCTCTGGATTAGAACAAGATGTGATACAGGAGACCGTTCAGAGGCTCACGATCTGATCAGCCTGGAGAATTTCTACATATGGCAGAAATCTGGACATGGAGCCTTGACGTGTCTGAGGTTCAGGATCTGAGAAGCTCTTGAAAGAGCCCCTGGGGTCGGAGTTAACAAATGGCAGTGGATCTAAGAGCAGCGAGAGAGCCGGCGCACAGAGTGACTGTGGAGCGGGTGGCTTGTGTTTCCGGCCTGATTATCTGGAATGTTCTGCGTTTGAGCAGTCATAATATAACCGAGCCACATTCAGACGAGCAGAGTGTGTCACAGCAACAGGCGCAACCATCATGGGTCATTCCAACCTGGGAGAATGCCAAGGCCGTCACTGTCCTGTTACTCACACCGCGTCGCTCTCCCGTTACTCACACCGCGTCGCTCTCCCGTTACTCACACCTAGGGATGAGCCGAACATGACTGATTAAACCTGGGACCTCCTTGACCCATACCCTTAAATATAAAGAACGACACAACACCTTCTTAACTGGAAAGGGCCACAGCTTTATTAAATATTTACACCATGTAATCCAGCAGTGCTTTTCCTCCGTTATCCGCCCTATTACCCATGTAATAGGCAGTTACCGATCCAAAACCAGGAGCTCGTCACCCCGCCTGACCGAGATCAAGCGGGGCTCGTCTCGTTAAATGCCTCACCCGAAGGCGGCTTAACCATTTTAAAGCACCGCTGTCCAGGAACCACGCCAACGCCAGGGGCACCATGGTCTCCTAATGCCCCTGCGCCCCACCACAGACAGTGCCTCCTCAATCCCCGACATCAAACCAGTTAAAAATATATCCAAACCAATGTCCGTCAAATGGACTCCATCACCGCGAATCACATTCCGATTGTCGCCTTCCAATTCCATGTGACGGATTGAAACCCCCCCCCTAACTGCAGAACAAATTTAGAAACTTCCCTGTTAACCCTCTTCCTAGCCCTGTCATTGGCCCGCGGGGCTGCCATTTCCTCCCAACGAGGTCGAGAAATAATGTCGGACCACACCAGCGACAATCCCCCAAATTTAGCAAAACAGCGGGCCAGATCCAGCTTCATAGCCCGAATCAGGTCCACCGAACTAACCTTCCCCAAATCATTCCCCCCACATGAACAACTAAAATAACCTCCCTGGGAACCCTCCCAGCCAAAACATTGCATTCCTTCGACACCCGGGCCCAACGCAAACCCCGGATTTCCAACCAGTGAATCTCCGCTACCTCCGCCGGGAAACCAAGATTTTTGCCATGCGGCCGATGCTCAGCCTGCATGGCCGCCCAATGCATGAAGGAATGACCCAATCTCCAGACCATCCTTGGGGAAGCACCTGAAATTATAAAAGGTTAGGACGAACCTAAGAGCAAAAGCGATCTGATCCCACCTACCCAGACGCTGAATCATGCCGTCCGACGCGCCAGCACCCGCAGACACAGTCGCTGCGCCTATACGAAAAGAATGGGAGGCAAACAACCCCGGTTCATAACCCAAAACCTGAACGCATCGCTTAAAAACTGTAGGAAATTGGTATCAAGTCAAAGGAACCCCATCAATATAAATCAAAAAAGAGTCAGTGAAAACAGGCCGAATAGCCAAATACTCCCTCGTGAGGCCCAAAGGACACCCAATCACCCCAATCGCATTTAAGTAATCAGAACGCCCCTACCCAAGCGGTCCGTCCTGTACCTGACAATCAAAAACCTCACCTCATCGGCTGACAGAGAAACATGCGCAAGGCAGAATGCATCTGAGAGTTAGGAGCAACCAGCTCACCCACCCTCAGGGCACCATAAAAGGCAAAAGCAAATGCAACTCTAAACAATCGCGACCTCAAAAAGATCACGACAAACGCCGAGTAAAACATCCAACAGTTCCAAAAACATGAGGCCAGATGCTGGGCGCCGAACCTCAGGCACCGCAGTCCGCCACCAACCGGAAACAATCCTTCAAAGCTGGAAATCCCGACCAATATCCTCCCAACCAACCGCCTCGCACCAAAAGAAAGGGCAGTCAGTACTCCGGCCGCTCCCAAACCGGAGCCCCCTTACTCCCGGAGGGAATCGAAATAAATCAAGGTTGCCCCTACGATCCTCCGCAGAATGCCAACCCCATTCCCCCCGTGACCCCCACCTCCGCCAGACCTGAGAATATGCCGTCCACCTCGCTCCCGACAGTCCCCCAACAAAATCCTCAGCCTGGCGAAGCGAGGGTCCAGAACCACAGTGGAAAGGGTGTCGCATTCCTTGCTGCTCCCGGAGCCACTGGAAGCGGGAGAGAGCGTCAGCAATCACGTTCCGCACACCCGGCATGTGCCACACATTCCGCTCGAGACCGCGCAGCACCAGGTCACACAGAAGAGCCAAGACAGGAGGGGAACTGGCCGACGAACGAGTCACCACCCCAGGTTGTCCATCCAGAACACCACTCACCTATTAGCTAGATGCTACCCCCACAGCTCCAGGGCCACAATCAAAGGAAAAAATTCCCGACTTGTGAGATTCCTCACCAACTCAGACGCCACCCAGTGCGGGTGCCACGCTTCGGCACACCAAGCACCCTGAAAGTACACGCCAAAGCCAGGAGCCCCAGACGCATCGGCAAAAAACTCGAGGGACTGATTGTTCACGTCCGCCTCTTGCCAATACGTCAGCCCATCATAATGCAGCAAGAAGGATTGACACACCACAAGGTCCGCCTTCAAGGAACTGGTGATGCGAACAAAGTGGCGAGGTGCGCGTACCCCGGTGGTAAAGAGTAAATATCAGAAAGCCGCAACTTCGCAACTCCCCGCGCCCTCCCCACCAAACGCACAAGGTCTGAATTTCTCTACAGACAAACGGAAAACACAGACGGTATAGATCAATGCCCAAAAAAGGCAAGCGATTAAACTGGGCCCCCCGTCGTATCATCGGCCAAAGGCATACCGAATTCCTCGGCAACCTCCCAAAAAACTGCAGCAGCGCAACGCAATCGCCGGAATCCACCAGCTCCACGAATAGGAAATCATCCTAATAAATGGACCACCGAACTCCGTCCAGTGCGCCGACACACCACCCAGTGCCAGCAGGAAGAGAACAACTCAAAATAGTAGCAAAAGATCAAGCAGCCCATCGGAAGACAACGGCCGTAATAAAAACCTCCACGAAAGGAACACCCCAGCAAGTGATAGCAATCCGGTCGAATCGGTAACAACCGAAATGCCGACTCCATGTCCGCTTTTGCCAATAACAACCAGGTCCAGCCACCAAATCGAGAAAAGTCAGAAGGCACATGTGGAATAACAAAACCCTCACGAAAACCCACAATAACAAAGCAGCGCATCGCCTATTGGGGTACCGGTCTAGCCAAGGAGCCATGGCCCGCACGATCACCGGGGTGATCCCTTCTATCAGGCTGTCTGACCCGAAGCCCTAAAGGCCGAGCCATGGCCCTTCTGAAACATTGAAATGCCGGGTTGGGACCCCCCACAGGAAGAACATTCATGCTTGAACCTGCAATATGAGGACCAACGGCAATGGGACTCATTAAAGAGCCAGCATCACCCCCCTCTCTGCACCCGTGGGTACTCCAGGGGCTCCGGGCACTGCGGATGCAGGAAAGGGTGACACCACTGGGCAGTTTGGCATCATGAGTAAGAGCCACAGATTGGCGACCTGCAAAACAAGCAGAGCCCAGGACGCCCCGCCATCTTCTGCCAAAACTGTTGGTCGTAACAAAACAAAATAGACTCCCGTAAATTTTGCAAGCCCCCCAAACAAAGACACGCTGTGGTTGGGGAAACCCTCGCACAAAATTGCACTATAAGCTAGAAAAACCTTGAATCCAGTTACCAAAGGTCTGTGGCAAAGTCTTTGCTTGGTCCTTATCCTTGACCCCGGGCAAGGAATCAACACCTGGACGATCAATTGTCTCCCTATCCGAAGAAAACCAAAGTCATAACATCAACATATTCACCTTTCCAAATTTTCTCCTTAATGTCATTAAATACCTGTAGGCCCCTTGGACATAAATCACAAGCCCCATAAGAGCCTACAGCAGGATCAACTACACCAGGCACAGAAATACCACTAGCGAGTGGCGCAGGAACATTTACCGCAGCAGGTACCGCAGGTCCAACCACCGCGTCCAACAGGGAAGCCCCAGCTGCAAGCGCCGCTCCACCGAGCACAGCCGGATCCTGCACAGGAGCAGAAGCAGGCCCCAAACATTGTGAAAGAGCAGACTCAGGGGCTCCCATCCCAGCGGAACCAGGCGCAAAATTAACACAGACGCCGCGCCCCCAGCAACAGCATGCCCAGCTGAACCCAGCGACGCTTGCGCACGTGACGCAGCAACCGACCCATCCTGCCAGTGCCTAATAGCCGCAACCAGGGTCTCTATTAACCCCGTCATCACCCCACTAGCCCAGCCAGACGCATCAGTGCCCGAAAGGCCCAGCGATCCAAACACCGCACCCTCAAAACCCGACTCACCAGCCGCCAGCATGGATGATCCTCCAGCAGCCCTTGGGACGGCAGTCAAAGGTGGATCCAGCGATGGTCGCCCAGAAACAGCACCTCCACTGATATTAGGCATCCACCGCAAACCTCCAGATGCAGAATCCAAGCCACCTCTCGGAAGAGAGCGCTGTAAACGACCATTCCGACCCATAAAGCCACCAACCGAAGTGCTAGGTAAGGGGCGCCGATCTGTCCACAGCCAATTACGGTATGTCAGCGGTCCTCACCAGCCTGGCCAGCACCATCCGCTTGTTGCTCCTCACCAACCACTGCACCTAAAACCAGAGGGGAAAAAAACCTGGAGCAGCAGCACGCACCATGCTCACCCTCCGCCACAATCCAGAACACAGCTCACAAGGCAGCGTATCGAAGACGATAAACCCCTCAGATGACCAGGGAAATGGCGTCCTGCACCTCAGCTTCACCATCACGCCTCTGAACTCCGAGGCCTCGGGCGTAACCGAACTGGGGGCTTAGAGTGCCGTTCCCTCTGCCACTGGTGGGGCTCCTCAGCGTCCTCAGGAGACTGTTCATGGGCCGGCACCAAAGTCTTGTACAGCAAGTCCTGCAAAATGAAACCTTGAGCAGCAGAATGCTCCCTGTAATGATGTGTATGCTTCATATTATATATATCAGAATTATGCCTAGTTCATTCTGCATGTTAGGAAACAGTTAACAGTCATGTGATCCGGAGGCGGGGAGTGGCAGCCATTGGAAGATGATGCTGCTGAGTAAAATCTTTTCTTATCAAGCTCCTTGTTGTCTGCAAATACTTCAGTGGATTCATCACATGGTACCAGGAGTGAGGTCAGAGAGACATGGCAGCAAACAGCAACACAAAGAGCATTCCTTCCCTGGATTTAAAATCAGGGAACATATCAAAAAATTAATCAAAATAAAAGGAGCTGATAAAACTTGTGTTTACAGGCCTAGATACAGCAAATGGACTGATCAACAAAAAGCAGCTCATTTCCTGATATGTGGAACACAAAAAGCATCTCATAAGCTGATATGTGGGACACAAAAAGCATCTCCTAAGCTGATATGTGGGGCACAAAAAGCATCTCCTAAACTGATATGTGGGGCACAAAAAGCATCTCATAAGCTGATATGTGGGACACAAAAAGCATCTCATAAGCTGATATGTGTGAGATAAAAAGCATCTCATAAGCTGATATGTGGGACACAAAAAGCATCTCCTAAGCTGATATGTGGGGCACAAAAAGCATCTCCTAAACTGATATGTGGGACACAAAAAGCATCTCATATCCTGATATGTGTGACACAAAAAGCATCTCATAAGCTGATATGTGGGACACACTCCCTAAGCTGATCCAACAAACAAAATAAATAACAGCCATTTCAATCACCACGTTTCCTTGTCTCTCACAGAATCTCCTTGATGCACAGTTGAAGCTGGCAGGGAACAAAAGACAGAACACACCCCCACAGATGCATATATAGGTAAGTGAAACAATGTTGCACACGTATGACCAATAGCTCCACATTTCCTTTTCTGACCATCCGGCCCAGGCCATCAGTCATGTCCCCCTTCCTTAAAGGTGCAGGGGATTCTCTCCCCGAGTTTGTTTCGAAGCTGAACCCGAACTTTCCAAATGTTCGGATCCGAACCCGAACTCGAACCCCATACAAGTCAATGGGGCTGAAAATTCGGTTTTTAGAGTGCCCTCCAAGAGGGCATATATGCTAGATATTTGCCATAAAAGGTGTATGGGGGTCCGGGTAGTGCCCTGGGGGACAGGAAACAAGGACAAAAAGTATAAAAAAAGTTTTTAAAGGACAAGTGAGTTTTCCATGAAATAAGGGTTAAAAATAAAAACGAAAAATTCCTTCAAATATCGTGCCTAGGAGGTCCCCATAACCTGCCCGTGAAGTGACGGATTTCTAGGATGTATAGAAACACTTAAAAACAAAAAATGACATTTCAAATGACGGTAAATGCTTTTCCTTTAATCTATCCATAAACAACTGCTTGGGGCGGCAGCCTGTATGAAAAGAGGAGACATTTTCGGACGCGCAGAACAAGTTTAGTGATTTTTTTTGGCGGTGAAAAGCAGGAGAATGACTGGAGAATGGAAAATTCTAGACCAAATAGCCGATTTGGAAAGTGAGATAAATGGGAGAATTTTTCTGGTTCGGCTATTTTGACCTAGAATTTTCTCTTCAATCATTCTCTTGAGTTTCACCTTTCTCTTTCAGAGAGCGGTGAAGAGCAGGAGAATGACTGGAGAATGGAAAATTCTAGATCAAAATAGCCAAACCAGAAAAATTCGCCCATTTAGGCTAGGGTCAGACTAGCGAATTTTTAACGTGCGTTTAGGCGCACTTAATCACGGCCGCACTAGCAGCAAATGACGGGCAATGACGGCCAAGATACGAAGTACGGTCGCACGAAAGTCCGGCTGCGCAACGCAAGTGGAAATAAAACGCATTTTTTCGAGAACGCAGAACCGCTAGTACGGACTTACAGAGTGCGCTGCGTCCACTAACGGCGTGTGTGCGTGATTTGGAGACGTGAGACCCTGCTCATGTCCGGCCAACATAACGTCCAGACACCCAAAGTTTCCAGGTTTGGATCCGTAAAAAATCACGCACAAAAATGCGCATCGTATGACCGTTTTCGCGCAATCCGTGAAAAAATACAGCAATGCGTTCGGACGCACTTTTTCACGGTCGCTGCGAATAATGCGTTAGTCTGACCCTAGCCTTATCTCACTTTCCAGATCGGCTATTTGGTCCAGATTGTTCTCTTTTCCTGCCATTCTCCTGGTTTTCACCTTTCTCTGAACAACCCCGAGAGAGAGGTGAAAGCCAGGAGAACTGCCAGGAGAAGAGAACAATCTAGACCAAATAGCCAATTTGGAAAGTGAGATAAATGGGAGAATTTTTCTGGTTTGGCTATTTTGACCTAGAATTTTCACTTCTCCAGTCATTCTCCTGCTTTTCACCGCTCTCTGAATAACCCTGTGAATGTTTAATCCCGAGGTGAAAAATAACATTGCTTAAGACTGGGGTCAGACGAGCGCAGTTATCACGTCCGTGTTGCCGCACATTTGTACGTCCGTGGCAGCATAGCATTCTGACCAATGGAGCCCCACACACCAAGTACGTCCGCACAGAAGTGCGTATACATGGCGGACGCGGCAAACAGACGCAGGTTAGGCAAGAACATAATACTGCTAGAACGGACGTGCGGAGTGCGCTGCGTCCACAACGTCTGCATAGCTTTGTATGTGAGTGATGGAGCGTGGTCAGACGGACTGCATTTATACGTCCAGCATTTATACGTCCAGCATTTATACGTCCAGCATTTATACATCCAGCATTTATACGTCCAGCATTTATACATCCAGCATTTATACGCCCAGCATTTATACATCCAGCATTTATACGTCCAGCATTTATACATCCAGCATTTATACGTCCAGCATTTATACGTCCAGCATTTATACGTCCAGCATTTATACGTCCAGCATTTATACATCCAGCATTTATACGTCCAGCATTTATACATCCAGCATTTATACGCCCAGCATTTATACGTCCAGCATCTATACGTCCAGCATTTATACGTCCAGCATTTATACGTCCAGCATTTATACGTCCAGCATTTATACGTCCAGCATTTATACGCCCAGCATTTATACGTCCAGCATTTATACGCCCAGCATTTATACGTCCAGCATTTATACGCCCAGCATTTATACGTCCAGCATTTATACGTCCAGCATTTATACGTCCAGCATTTATACGTCCAGCATTTATACGTCCAGCATTTATACGTCCAGCATTTATACGTCCAGCATTTATACGTCCAGGATTTATACCTCCAGCATTTATACGTCCAGCATTTATACGTCCAGCATTTATACGTCCAGCATTTATACGCCCAGCATTTATACGTCCAGCATTTATACGTCCAGCATTTATACGTCCAGCATTTATACATCCAGCATTTATACGTCCAGCATTTTTGACGGACAGAATGTTTTTTCATTGTAATTTATTTCCCTGCTACATCAGTCAAATAATACGTCAGTGAAAAAAACCGACTGTGTGGCCACTACCTTGTTGTCAGTCAGTAAGTACGTCCGTACAAAATGCGCTCATCTGACCCTAGCCTTAGATGTTATTTTGAATTTTTTTCAAACACCAGTTAACCACTTGGCTGCTATGGACGCGCTCATGTGCGGAGGAGGCGCCTGAAAGGGAGGGGGGAGGTCCTTCGGACCTTTCTCCCTCCCGATCGCCGGGGGGCAGAGGGTTAATCCAGGCACCGTTTGGAATGGCACAGCCTGCCCTTCCAAACTGTGGCTGTGATTAACCCCTGGGGAGCCGGATCACGAATCGGCGCTGAAAAGCACCGGATCGTGATCCTCTCCTGGAGCTCGCCGACATCTTGGATGGTAACGAGACCCCATTTCTAATTTTTTTAACAAGCGCACCCCATATAAAATATAACCGCAAACGATCGCATGCTAAAATGTGAAAAAACTCTTTACACATAATAAATTATTGAAAATTCAAATTTTATTGCATTTTTGTTATAATATACAGACATGACATAACGTATACATATAATAATGACATATTATGAATCTGCCAAGTCTGCCGGAAAGAACGATATATAATATGTCTGGGTCATATATCAAAATATGGCTACAAAACGCGGTTAAACATGATGAGCGAAAGCGGTAAAAATGACCTCAGCACAGAGGTGTGAAAAGCCTCAGCAGCGAAAGGGTTAAATGCAGCATATTAGGATGTTTAAGGCTAGGGTCAAACGAAAGTATTTTTACACGCGAACGTAAAAAAGTGCGTCCGAACGCATTGATGTACTTTTTCACGGAATATGTGAAAACGGTCATACGATGCGCATGTTCGTGCGCGATGTTTTACGAATCCAAACCAGGAAACTTTTTGCGTCTGGACGTTATGTTGGCCGGACACGAGCAGGGTCTGACGTCTCCAAATCACACACACACACCGCTAGCGGGCGCAGCGCACTCTGTACGTCCGTACTAGCGGTTCTGCGTTCTCGAAAAAATGCGTTCATTTTCCACTTGCGTTGCGCGGCCGGACTTTCGTGCGACCGTACTTCGTATATTGGCTGTCATTGCCCGTCATTTGCTGCTAGTGCGGCCGTGATTAAGTGCGCCAGAACGCACGTTAAAAATGCGCTGGTCTGACCCCAGCCTTAGGGAAATTAATTCTTAAATCTCAATCAGAAGCAGACACCACCCCAACCTCAATATAGTGTACAATGTATCAAATTGATTACCAGACTAAAAACACCTGGTGTTATGCCCGTTTGTGAACAGAGGTCATTTAAAGTTGATAATCTTTCCACGTACACATTAGTTTTTAATTCAATATCTAATAAACCGTTGCTTATAATATTCTGCAGTAAAGAGTCTCTTTATTTCTAGATTTTTTAGTATTTTTTTAAGCATTTTCTATACTTTTTTAAAAAAAATTTTTTTTTAGAACTCGAACCGAACACACCCAAAAGTTTGAAATTCGCAAACTTTCGAACTGCCAAAGTTCGGGTCAAACTCCGAACCGTCCGAATCCGAACAGCTCATCCCTAATCACACCGTGTCGCTGTCCCGTTACTCACACCGTGTCGCTGTCCCGTTACTCACACCGTGTCGCTGTCCCGTTACTCACACTGCGTCGCTGTCCCGTTACTCACACCGTGTCGCTGTCCCGTTACTCACACCGTGTCGCTGTCCCGTTACTCACACCGTGTCGCTGTCCCGTTACTCACACCGTGTCGCTCTCCCGTTACTCACACTGCGTCGCTCTCCCGTTACTCACAATGCGTCGCTCTCCCGTTACTCACAATGCGTCGCTCTCCCGTTACTCACACTGCGTCGCTCTCCTGTTACACACACTTTGTGCGGCAGTATCTGCACACCATTGGTATTGGGGTATTTTTAGCTCCCTCCTGTTGCTCGTGTTGTCTCGCTCGTTACACACTATAAGCAGGTTTTTTGTTGGGTCTGGGTTGATGCGGTGCATCCCCCGGCTGTCATCTTACAAAATCCCGCCGCACTTGTGGGGCTCATTAGACGCGCGGTGAACAAGGTTTAGAAATCCATAAGGTGATTCTCGTTAATGAAGTCGGCGAATGATTCTGCTACAAAATAACCATTAATAATAGAAGCGGCTGCAACAAACAATTCACCGTCCCGGGGGGCGACGGCACCAGGAATAACTGGATAACCCCCCCCCCCGCTACCGAGACAATGTGACATATAGAGCGCAGCGCCAGGAATAACTGGATAACCCCCCCCCGCTACCGAGACAATGTGACATATAGAGCGCAGCGCCAGGAATAACTGGATAACCCCCCCCACTACCGAGAACATGTGACATATAGAGCGCAGCGCCAGGAATAACTGGATAACCCCCCCACTACCGAGAACATGTGACATATAGAGCGCAGCGCCAGGAATAACTGGATAACCCCCCCACTACCGAGAACATGTGACATATAGAGCGCAGCGCCAGGAATAACTGGATAACCCCCCGCTACCGAGACAATGTGACATATAGAGCGCAGCGCCAGGAATAACTGGATAACCCCCCCCACTACCGAGAACATGTGACATATAGAGCGCAGCGCCAGGAATAACTGGATAACCCCCCCGCTACCGAGAACATGTGACATATAGAGCGCAGCGCCAGGAATAACTGGATAACCCCCCGCTACCGAGAACATGTGACATATAGAGCGCAGCGCCAGGAATAACTGGATAACCCCCCCCACTACGAGAACATGTGTCATATAGAGCGCAGTGCCAGGAATAACTGGATAACCCCCCACTACCGAGAACATGTGTCATATAGAGCGCAGTGCCAGGAATAACTGGATAACCCCCCGCTACCGAGAACATGTGACATATAGAGCGCAGCGCCAGGAATAACTGGATAACCCCCCGCTACCGAGAACATGTGACATATAGAGCGCAGCGCCAGGAATAACTGGATAACCCCCCGCTACCGAGAACATGTGACATATAGAGCGCAGCGCCAGGAAAAACTCGATAACCCCCCCCTACCGAGAACATGTGACATATAGAGCGCAGCGCCAGGAATAACTGGATAACCCCCCCGCTACCGAGAACATGTGACATATAGAGCGCAGCGCCAGGAATAACTGGATAACCCCCCCGCTACCGAGAGACATGTGACATATAGAGCGCAGCGCCAGGAAAAACTCGATAACCCCCCCCCTACCGAGAACATGTGACATATAGAGCGCAGCGCCAGGAATAACTGGATAACCCCCCCGCTACCGAGAACATGTGACATATAGAGCGCAGCGCCAGGAATAACTGGATAACCCCCCCCACTACCGAGAACATGTGACATATAGAGCGCAGCGCCAGGAATAACTGGATAACCCCCCCCTACCGAGAACATGTGACATATAGAGCGCAGCGCCAGGAATAACTGGATAACCCCCCCGCTACCGAGAACATGTGACATATAGAGCGCAGCGCCAGGAATAACTACGGGGACATTTTGGGGTCATTCGGCTATTCAGAGAGCAGCCAGTTTGCCAAATATTGGAGAATTGACAGTGAAATACTTTTTTTTTGCAAACACCTTTTAAAAAGTGTTGTCCCGGTGGCCGGGTGTCTTGTCCCGGTGGCCGGTCGGCTTGTCCCGGTGGCCGGTCGGCTTGTCCCGGTGGCCGGGTGTCTTGTCCCGGTGGCCGGTCGGCTTGTCCCGGTGGCCGGTCGGCTTGTCCCGGTGGCCGGTCGGCTTGTCCCGGTGGCCGGTCGGCTTGTCCCGGTGGCCGGTCGGCTTTTCCCGGTGGCCGGTTGTCTCTGTTCTTCTACAAATTCAATTTCCTGCGTGTTTATGTTGTTTTTCGGAGCCATATTTTTTTCCGAGGCGTTTGCTGCTAAATATACTTTGTATTTGTCTCTGCGCGCTCAGCGCATACGGAAACAGGGCGTAACCAGAGAAAAAGCTTTCTGCGAGATGGAGACAAAAACAAAAGGTAACATCTGGCGCAGAGAAAGGCGCCTCGCGGGAGCCGACGCTAACATCTATTCATTAGACAAATACCGGATTCCAAATGAGGCATTTACCTGTAATTAGCCCGAGGCCAACACGACTCACCCACAGCAACCTCTACTCCATAACAACCACTCCACCCCGGGGACGCCCAATCTCACAACCAGCAGCCATTCATTCCCGCCCAATCACAGTGACCAGGCCCTGATCCAAAGCTCCCATACTCAACAGGTTCCCCGGCCCGACGTCCCAACTCCAGAACCAGCAGATCCAGACTAAGTATGTGCCAGTTCAACAGCACCGGCCAACCAAGCTGTGCCATTCCAGCACGTCACAAGCACAAGCACCAGCGAGGCCCTGCATAACCACAGGTGATTCAATCCATCACCAGTCTGCTCCTCTAGATTGTAAGCTCCTGTGAGCCGGATCCTCTGCTCCTCTAGATTGTAAACTCCTGTGAGCCGGACCCTCTGCTCCTCTAGATTGTAAACTCCTGTGAGCCGGACCCTCTGCTCCTCTATATTGTAAACTCCTGTGAGCCGGATCCTCTGCTCCTCTAGATTGTAAACTCTGTGAGCCGGACCCTCTCTGCTCCTCTAGATTGTAAACTCCTGTGAGCCGGACCCTCTGCTCCTCTAGATTGTAAAGTCCTGTGAGCCGGCCCTCTGCTCCTCTAGATTGTAAGCTCCTGTGAGCCGGACCCTCTGCTCCTCTAGATTGTAAACTCCTGTGAGCCGGACCCTGTGCTCCTCTAGATTGTAAACTCCTGTGAGCCGGACCCTCTGCTCCTCTAGATTGTAAGCTCCTGTGAGCCGGACCCTCTGCTCCTCTAGATTGTAAGCTCCTGTGAGCCGGACCCTCTGCTCCTCTAGATTGTAAACTCCTGTGAGCCGGACCCTCTGCTCCTCTAGATTGTAAACTCCTGTGAGCCGACCCTCTGCTCCTCTAGATTGTAAGCTCCTGTGAGCCGGACCCTCTGCTCCTCTAGATTGTAAGCTCCTGTGAGCCGGGCCCTCTGCTCCTCTAGATTGTAAGCTCCTGTGAGCCGGACCCTCTGCTCCTCTAGATTGTAAGCTCCTGTGAGCCGGACCCTCTGCTCCTCTAGATTGTAAGCTCCTGTGAGCCGGGCCCTCTGCTCCTCTAGATTGTAAGCTCCTGTGAGCCGGACCCTCTGCTCCTCTAGATTGTAAGCTCCTGTGAGCCGGGCCCTCTGCTCCTCTAGATTGTAAGCTCCTGTGAGCCGGACCCTCTGCTCCTCTAGATTGTAAACTCCTGTGAGCCGGACCCTCTGCTCTCCTCTAGATTGTAAGCTCCTGTGAGCCAGACCCTCTGCTCCTCTAGATTGTAAGCTCCTGTGAGCCGGGCCCTCTGCTCCTCTAGATTGTAAGCTCCTGTGAGCCGGACCCTCTGCTCCTCTAGATTGTAAGCTCCTGTGAGCCGGACCCTCTGCTCCTCTAGATTGTAAGCTCCTGTGAGCCGGGCCCTCTGCTCCTCTAGATTGTAAGCTCCTGTGAGCCGGACCCTCTGCTCCTCTAGATTGTAAGCTCCTGTGAGCCGGGCCCTCTGCTCCTCTAGATTGTAAGCTCCTGTGAGCCGACCCTCTGCTCCTCTAGATTGTAAACTCCTGTGAGCCGGACCCTCTGCTCCTCTAGATTGTAAGCTCCTGTGAGCCAGACCCTCTGCTCCTCTAGATTGTAAGCTCCTGTGAGCCGGGCCCTCTGCTCCTCTAGATTGTAAACTCCTGTGAGCCGGACCCTCTGCTCCTCTAGATTGTAAGCTCCTGTGAGCCGGACCGTGCTCCTCTAGATTGTAAGCTCCTGTGAGCCGGACCCTCTGCTCCTCTAGATTGTAAACTCCTGTGAGCCGGACCCTCTGCTCCTCTAGCTTGTAAGCTCCTGTGAGCCGGGCCTCTGCTCCTCTAGATTGTAAACTCCTGTGAGCCGGACCCTCTGCTCCTCTAGATTGTAAACTCCTGTGAGCCGGGGCCTCTGCTCCTCTAGATTGTAAGCTCCTGTGAGCCGGACCCTCTGCTCCTCTAGATTGTAAACTCCTGTGAGCCGGGCCCTCTGCTCCTCTAGATTGTAAGCTCCTGTGAGCCGGGCCCTCTGCTCCTCTAGATTGTAACTCCTGTGAGCCGGACCCTCTGCTCCTCTAGATTGTAAGCTCCTGTGAGCCGCCCTCTGCTCCTCTAGATTGTAAACTCCTGTGAGCCGGACCCTCTGCTCCTCTAGATTGTAAACTCCTGTGAGCCGGGCCCTCTGCTCCTCTAGATTGTAAACTCCTGTGAGCCGGACCCTCTGCTCCTCTAGATTGTAAACTCCTGTGAGCCGGCACCTCTGCTCCTCTAGATTGTAAGCTCCTGTGAGCCGGACCCTCTGCTCCTCTAGATTGTAAACTCCTGTGAGCCGGACCCTCTGCTCCTCTAGATTGTAAACTCCTGTGAGCCGGACCCTCTGCTCCTCTAGATTGTAAACTCCTGTGAGCCGGACCCTCTGCTCCTCTAGATTGTAAGCTCCTGTGAGCCGGACCCTCTGCTCCTCTAGATTGTAAGCTCCTGTGAGCCGGACCCACTGCTCCTCTAGATTGTAAGCCGGACCCTCTGCTCCTCTAGATTGTAAACTCCTGTGAGCCGGACCCTCTGCTCCTCTAGATTGTAAACTCCTGTGAGCCGGACCCTCTGCTCCTCTAGATTGTAAACTCCTGTGAGCCGGACCCTCTGCTCCTCTAGATTGTAAACTCCTGTGAGCCGGACCCTCTGCTCCTCTAGATTGTAAGCTCCTGTGAGCCGGACCCTCTGCTCCTCTAGATTGTAAACTCCTGTGAGCCAGACCCTCTGCTCCTCTAGATTGTAAACTCCTGTGAGCCGGACCCTCTGCTCCTCTAGATTGTAAACTCCTGTGAGCCGGACCCTCTGCTCCTCTAGATTGTAAGCTCCTGTGAGCCGGACCCTCTGCTCCTCTAGATTGTAAACTCCTGTGAGCCGGACCCTCTGCTCCTCTAGATTGTAAGCTCCTGTGAGCCGGACTCTCTGCTCCTCTAGATTGTAAACTCCTGTGAGCCGGACTCTCTGCTCCTCTAGATTGTAAGTCCTGTGAGCCGGACCCTCTGCTCCTCTAGACTGTAAACTCCTGTGAGCCGGACCCTCTGCTCCTCTAGATTGTAAGCCTGTGAGCCGGACCCTCTGCTCCTCTAGATTGTAAGCTCCTGTGAGCCGGACCCTCTGCTCCTCTAGATTGTAAACTCCTGTGAGCCGGACCCTCTGCTCCTCTAGATTGTAAACTCCTGTGAGCCCTCTGCTCCTCTAGATTGTAAGCTCCTGTGAGCCGGACCCTCTGCTCCTCTAGATTGTAAACTCCTGTGAGCCGGACCCTCTGCTCCTCTAGATTGTAAGCTCCTGTGAGCCGGACCCTCTGCTCCTCTAGATTGTAAACTCCTGTGAGCCGGACCCTCTGCTCCTCTAGATTGTAAGCTCCTGTGAGCCGGACCCTCTGCTCCTCTAGATTGTAAATCCTGTGAGCCGGACCCTCTGCTCCTCTAGATTGTAAGCTCCTGTGAGCCGGACCCTCTGCTCCTCTAGATTGTAAGCTCCTGTGAGCCGGACCCTCTGCTCCTCTAGATTGTAAACTCCTGTGAGCCGGACCCTCTGCTCCTCTAGATTGTAAACTCCTGTGAGCCGGACCCTCTGCTCCTCTAGATTGTAAACTCCTGTGAGCCGGACCCTCTGCTCCTCTAGATTGTAAACTCCTGTGAGTCGGGCCCTCTGCTCCTCTAGATTGTAAACTCCTGTGAGCCGGACCCTCTGCTCCTCTAGATTGTAAGCTCCTGTGAGCCGGACCCTCTGCTCCTCTAGATTGTAAACTCCTGTGAGCCGGGCCCTCTGCTCCTCTAGATTGTAAGCTCCTGTGAGCCGGACCCTCTGCTCCTCTAGACTGTAAACTCCTGTGAGCCGGACCCTCTGCTCCTCTAGATTGTAAGCTCCTGTGAGCCGGGCCCCCTGCTCCTCTAGATTGTAAACTCCTGTGAGCCGGACCCTCTGCTCCTCTAGATTGTAAACTCCTGTGAGCCGGACCCTCTGCTCCTCTAGATTGTAAGCTCCTGTGAGCCGGACCCTCTGCTCCTCTAGATTGTAAGCTCCTGTGAGCCGGACCTCTGCTCCTCTAGATTGTAAGCTCCTGTGAGCCGAACCCTCTGCTCCTCTAGATTGTAAACTCCTGTGACGGACCCTCTGCTCCTCTAGATTGTAAGATCCTGTGAGTCGGACCCTCTGCTCCTCTAGATTGTAAACTCCTGTGAGCCGGACCCTCTGCTCCTCTAGATTGTAAGCTCCTGTGAGCCGGACCCTCTCTCCTCTAGATTGTAAACTCCTGTGAGCCGGACCCTCTGCTCCTCTAGATTGTAAACTCCTGTGAGCCGACCCTCTGCTCCTCTAGATTGTAAGCTCCTGTGAGCCGGACCCTCTGCTCCTCTAGATTGTAAGCTCCTGTGAGCCGGACCCTGTGCTCCTCTAGATTGTAAACTCCTGTGAGCCGGACCCTCTGCTCCTCTAGATTGTAAGCTCCTGTGAGCCGGACCCTCTGCTCCTCTAGATTGTAAGCTCCTGTGAGCCGGACCCTCTGCTCCTCTAGATTGTAAGCTCCTGTGAGCCGGACCCTCTGCTCCTCTAGATTGTAAACTCCTGTGAGCCGGACCCTCTGCTCCTCTAGATTGTAAACTCCTGTGAGCCGGACCCTCTGCTCCTCTAGATTGTAAGCTCCTGTGAGCCGGACCCTCTGCTCCTCTAGATTGTAAACTCCTGTGAGCCGGACCCTCTGCTCCTCTAGATTGTAAGCTCCTGTGAGCCGGACCCTCTGCTCCTCTAGATTGTAAGCTCCTGTGAGCCGGACCCTCTGCTCCTCTAGATTGTAAACTCCTGTGAGCCGGACCCTCTGCTCCTCTAGATTGTAAGCTCCTGTGAGCCGGACCCTGTGCTCCTCTAGATTGTAAACTCCTGTGAGCCGGGCCCTCTGCTCCTCTAGATTGTAAGCTCCTGTGAGCCGGACCCTCTGCTCCTCTAGATTGTAACTCCTGTGAGCCGGACCCTCTGCTCCTCTAGATTGTAAGCTCCTGTGAGCCGGACCCTCTGCTCCTCTAGATTGTAAGCTCCTGTGAGCCGGATCCTCTGCTCCTCTAGATTGTAAACTCCTTTGAGCCGGACCCTCTGCTCCACTAGATTGTAAGCTCCTGTGAGCCGGACCCTCTGCTCCTCTAGATTGTAAGCTCCTGTGAGCAGGGCCCTCTGCTCCTCTAGATTGTAAACTCCTGTGAGCCGGACCCTCTGCTCCTCTAGATTGTAACTCCTGTGAGCTGGACCCTCTGCTCCTCTAGATTGTAAGCTCCTGTGAGCCGGACCCTCTGCTCCTCTAGATTGTAAACTGCTGTGAGCCGGACCCTCTGCTCCTCTAGATTGTAAACTCCTGTGAGGGCCGGGCCTCTGCTCCTCTAGATTGTAAACTCCTGTGAGCCGGACCCTCTGCTCCTCTAGATTGTAAACTCCTGTGAGCCGGACCCTCTGCTCCTCTAGATTGTAAGCTCCTGTGAGCCGGACCCCTGCTCCTCTAGATTGTAAACTCCTGTGAGCCGGACCGTCTGCTCCTCTAGATTGTAAACTCCTGTGAGCCGGACCCTCTGCTCCTCTAGATTGTAAACTCCTGTGAGCCGGACCCTCTGCTCCTCTAGATTGTAAGCTCCTGTGAGCCGGACCCTCTGCTCCTCTAGATTGTAAGCTCCTGTGAGCCGGACCCTCTGCTCCTCTAGATTGTAACCTCCTGTGAGCCGGGCCCTCTGCTCCTCTAGATTGTAAACTCCTGTGAGCCGGGCCCTCTGCTCCTCTAGATTGTAAACTCCTGTGAGCCGGACCCTCTGCTCCTCTAGATTGTAAGCTCCTGTGAGCCGGACCGTCTGCTCCTCTAGATTGTAAACTCCTGTGAGCCGGACCCTCTGCTCCTCTAGATTGTAAACTCCTGTGAGCCGGACCCTCTGCTCCTCTAGATTGTAAGCTCCTGTGAGCCGGACCCTCTGCTCCTAGATTGTAAGCTCCTGTGAGCCGGACCCTCTGCTCCTTAGATTGTAAGCTCCTGTGAGCCGGACCCTCTGCTCCTCTAGATTGTAAACTCCTGTGAGCCGGGCCCTTGCTCCTCTAGATTGTAAGCTCCTGTGAGCCGGACCCTCTGCTCTCTAGATTGTAAACTCCTGTGAGCTGGACCCTCTGCTCCTCTAGATTGTAAACCCCTGTGAGCCGGACCTCTGCTCTCTAGATTGTAAACTCCTGTGAGCCGGACCCTCTGCTCCTCTAGATTGTAAACTCCTGTGAGCCGGACCCTCTGCTCCTCTAGATTGTAAACTCCTGTGAGCCGGGCCCTCTGCTCCTCTAGATTGTAAGCTCCTGTGAGCCGGACCTCTGCTCCTCTAGATTGTAAATCTGGTGAGCCGGACCCTCTGCTCCTCTAGATTGTAAGCTCCTGTGAGCCGGACCCTCTGCTCCTCTAGATTGTAAACTCCTGTGAGCCGGACCCTGCTCCTCTAGATTGTAAACTCCTGTGAGCCGGACCTCTGCTCCTCTAGATTGTAAACTCCTGTGAGCCTGACCCTCTGCTCTCTAGATTGTAAGCTCCTGTGAGCCGGACCCTCTGCTCCTCTAGATTGTAAGCTCTGTGAGCCGGACCCTCTGCTCCTCTAGATTGTAAGCTCCTGTGAGCCGGACCCTCTGCTCCTCTAGATTGTAAACTCCTGTGAGCCGGACCCTCTGCTCCTCTAGATTGTAAACTCCTGTGAGCCGGACCCTCTGCTCCTCTAGATTGTAAGCTCCTGTGAGCCGGGCCCTCTGCTCCTCTAGATTGTAAACTCCTGTGAGCCGGACCTCTGCTCCTCTAGATTGTAAGCTCCTGTGAGCCGGACCCTCTGCTCCTCTAGATTGTAAGCTCCTGTGAGCCGGACCCTCTGCTCCTCTAGATTGTAAGCTCCTGTGAGCCGGACCCTCTGCTCCTCTAGATTGTAAACTCCTGTGAGCCGGACCCTCTGCTCCTCTAGATTGTAAGCTCCTGTGTGCCGGACCCTCTGCTCCTCTAGATTGTAAGCTCCTGTGAGCCGGACCCTCTGCTCCTCTAGATTGTAAGCTCCTGTGAGCCGGACCCTCTGCTCCTCTAGATTGTAAGCTCCTGTGACTCCTGCCAATGGTTTATAGCCACTGAGTTTCAGCATTTTAAGCCAAAATAATGTTTTTTTGTTAATATCTCGGTTGTAAAATGTGAATTTTTTAATCTTATCTTTTCTCTCGTCGTCGTCCTGTGCAGGTGAGATTATTTTTCTAGCTCTCGCAGCGGGTGATGTGCCCCCCCCTTAATGAGGGGTTACATGACATTAGTTGTGAAGGCAGGGGGTGGTTACGGGGCGGTTAGGGGACGCGGTGTGACATAGATACCTGCCAGGAGAGGACAGATCCCTCCGCGACTCCAGAGACCAACCTTATAATTAGCCAAAACCAATTCCAGCTGGTCTCAGCCTCGAGTCAGCGCAGCATCTCACGCACCTGTGCTCTGCACCCTCTGTCCTGCACCCTTTACCCTCTGTCCTGCGCTCTGCATAGTATCACGCTGTGCTCTGCGCCCTTTGTCCTGCATAGTCTCCCTCTGCGCCCACTGTCCTGCGGCCCCTGCTCTGCGTAGTCTCACTCTGTGCTCTGCATAGTCTCACTCGGTCCTGCGCCCTGTGCTCTGCATAGTCTCACTCGGTCCTGCGCCCTGTGCTCTGCATAGTCTCACTCTCTGCTCTGCGCCCTGTGCTCTGTGTATAGTCTCACTCTGCGCCCTGTGCTCGATGTAGTCTCACTCTGTGCTCTGCGCCCTGTGTAGTCTCACTCGGTCCTGCGCCTTGTGCTCCGCATAGTCTCACTCTGTGCTCTGCGCCCTGTGTGCTTCGCCCTGTGTAGTCTCACTCGGTCCTGCGCCCTGTGCTCTGCGTAGTCTCACTCTGTGCTCTGCCCCTGTGCTCTGCATAGTCTCACTCTGTGCTCTGCGCCCTGTGCTCTGCGTAGTCTCACTCTGTGCTCTGCCCCTGTGCTCTGCATAGTCTCACTCTGTGCTCTGCGCCCTGTGCTCTGCGTAGTCTCACTCTGTGCTCTGCCCCTGTGCTCTGCATAGTCTCACTCTGTGCTCTGCGCCCTGTGCTCTGCGTAGTCTCACTCGGTCCTGCGCCCTGTGCTCTGCAGTCTCACTCTGTGCCCTGTGCTCTGCGTCCTGTGCTCTGCGCCCTGCGTAGCCGCCTACGTGAGTTTTCAGAATCAGTTCATTTTGGGCTGAAATGTTGCAAATTCTGTAAACTCGTCAAGGATTCAGAGTTTAGTGGATAAGCCCCGCAGTGCAGATGATGAGGGGTACAGGCCAGGCGGGTGGTGTCCGGGTCCTGGTGTCCAGGCCTGTATCCATCACATGGTGATTGCCGGCCACGCAGATACTGATGTCGGCGCAGGATTTGAGTCCTGCCGGATACGTGACGCCGCTGCACGCTCTGCAGTTCCTGCGCAGGTTGTGAATGAAAAACGAGCTTCATTCCGGCGTTTTGTTCTGACAAGTTTATTTCTAAGATACGGCAATTATTGGTGGCGGCAGTGCCTCTTCATTAGAGACATGTAAGCCGCGCTCGCGAGGAGTCTGCGCCGTCTTCCCCACATCCAAAAAAAAGTGACGGGTTTATTCGACACAATCTGCTCCTCGTTTAATTGATGGATCTTCCTTCAAAGCCGCGATGACGCGGCCGCTTTAACGGTATTCCCCCGGTACTCCGCAATCTCTTTTATTGACTCTTTTTGTACATTTTTCCTGTGGCCTCTCGTGGCAGGCGCAGCTTTCGTGGAGGGTGTGGCCTCTCATGGTGGGTGTGGCCTCTCGTGGCAGGTGCAGCTTTCGTGGAGGGTGTGGCCTCTCATGGTGGGTGTGGCCTCTCATGGCAGGTGCAGCTCTTGTGGCGGGTGTGGCCTCTCGTGGTGGTGCGGCCTCTGGTGGGGTGTGTGGCTCTCGTGGTGGGGCTGCTCTTGTGGCGGGGCGCAGCTCATGTGGTGGGCGCAGCTCTTGTGGCGGTGCAGCTCTTGTAGCGGGTGTGGCCTCTTGTGGCAGGTGCAGCTCTCGTGGTGGGTGTGGCCTCTCGTGCAGGTGTGGCCTCTCGTGGCGGTGTGGCCTCTGGTGGCGGGTGTGGCCTCTGGTGGCGGGTGTGGCCTCTCGTGGCAGGCGCAGCTCTTGTGGCGGGTGTGGCCTCTCGTGGCGGGTGTGGCCTCTTGTGGCGGGTGTGGCCTCTCGTGGCGGGTGTGGCCTCTGGTGGCGGGTGCGGTCTCTGGTGGCGGATGTGGCCTCTCGTGGCGGGTGCGGCCTCTCGTGGCGGATGTGGCCTCTCGTGGTGGGTGTGGCCTCTCATGGTGGGTGTGGCCTCTCATGGCAGGTGCAGCTCTTGTGGCGGGTGTGGCCTCTCGTGGTGGGTGCGGCCTCTGGTGGGGTGTGTGGCCTCTCGTGGTGGGCGCTGCTCTTGTGGCGGGCGCAGCTCATGTGGTGGGCGCAGCTCTTGTGGCGGGTGCAGCTCTTGTAGCGGGTGTGGCCTCTCGTGGCAGGTGCAGCTCTCGTGGCGGGTGTGGCCTCTCGTGGCAGGTGTGGCCTCTCGTGGCGGGTGTGGCCTCTCGTGGTGGGTGTGGCCTCTGGTGGCGGGTGTGGCCTCTCGTGGCAGGCGCAGCTCTTGTGGCGGGTGTGGCCTCTCGTGGCAGGTGTGGCCTCTTGTGGCGGGTGTGGCCTCTCGTGGCGGGTGTGGCCTCTGGTGGCGGGTGCGGTCTCTGGTGGCGGATGTGGCCTCTCGTGGCGGGTGCGGCCTCTCGTGGCGGATGTGGCCTCTCGTGGTGGGTGCGGCCTCTCGTGGCGGATGTGGCCTCTCGTGGCGGGTGCGGCCTCTCGTGGCGGATGTGGCCTCTCGTGGCGGGTGGCGTGCGGCATCGCTATCCTCTCCCCTAATTGATTGGACCTGCACTTTGTTTATATAAAGATAAAAAAGCTCAAACCCGTAAAAAATGCATTAGGATTCAGACGGCCGAGCCGCAGCGGGGGTGTGTGTGTGTGTGTGTGTGTGTGGTGTGTGTGTGTGTGTGTTCACGCGTCTACATGCGGTTTAACCCCTCACGCTCTCCTCCAGAGCACAAAGAGTGGAGCCCCTCGCGCTCTCTGGTAATCCTCAGCTCTCCTGGTTCTATGCGGCGCAGAGCGGCGCTGGGCGTAGGCGAGGCTGGGCAAGTACTGACAGACACGAAGCGCCCGCCCACAGCTCATTACGATGCAGATAGAGCAGCGCCGGCTTCAGAGCGCGACAAGGTGCGAGAGCCTAATCACAATTTTCACACCCTGCCCTCGCCTCAATCCCGGCCTCGTCTTCCTGCGGCTCCAATTAACGTGACGCGGCCCCGAGATTAACTAATTAGCAGAGCAGGACGTCTCACCTTAAAGAGGTCACGACCTCCAGCGCTTCCCCCTGAGAGAGCGCGCCCACCGCGCCAGCCCCACCGCCACCTGTGCCTGGAGAAATCACCGGCGTAAGAAACACCGGACTGACACGTCCTGGGACTGAAACCAAAAATCTGAACCCCTTAAATCACCAAATCCCAAAATCTGGCACCTATTTCACCTGTGTTACTCCTCCCTCTCCCAGCTAAAAGAACACCTCCCCAAAATCCCAATTAAATACAAGGTGACAAACCCGCCTGACACCCCCAACCCTGCCCCATCACCCACCTGACACCCCCAACCCTGCCCCATCACCCACCTGACACCCCAACCCACCTGACACCCCCACCCTGCCCATCACCCGCCTGACACCCGCAACCCTGCCCATCACCCACCTGACACCCCAACCCACCTGACACCCCCAACCCTGCCCCATCACCCGCCTGACACCCGCAACCCTGCCCCATCACCCGCCTGACACCCCCAACCCTGCCCCATCACCCACCTGACACCCCCAACCCACCTGACACCCCCAACCCTGCCCCATCACCCACCTGACACCCCCAACCCTGCCCCATCACCCACCTGACACCCCAACCCACCTGACACCCGCAACCCTGCCCCATCACCCGCCTGACACCCGCAACCCTGCCCCATCACCCGCCTGACAACCCCCAACCCTGCCCCCACCTGACTCTGCTCCTTCACCCGCCTGACACCCCGCTTGACCCTGCCCGTCACCGGCCTGACATCCCGCTTGACCCTGTCCGTCACCCGCCTGACACCCCGCTTGACCCTGTCCGTCACCCGCCTGACACCCCGCTTGACCCTGCCCGTCACCGGCCTGACACCCCGCTTGACCCTGTCCGTCACCCGCCTGACACCCCGCTTGACCCTGCCTGTCACCCGCCTGACACCCCGCTTGTCCCTGCCCGTCACCCGCCTGACACCCCGCTTGTCCCTGCCCGTCACCCGCCTGACACCCCGCTTGACCCTGCCCATCACCCACCTGACCCCCCTGGTTGACTCTGCCCCATTACCCACTTGACTACACAATATTCCTCAGCCGATCCCTCTGGTACCCTGCCCCCTCCCACATGCCCACGCTCCCTCCACCACTGCCACGTGTCTGCCCTCACCCAGTTGATGGCTTTGGCGAGAGAGATACGCGGCTTAGGGCCCTATTCCGAATTTAACCCTAACAGAGATAATGTGCACCTGCAGGTTTCCTTGTTGCGCCCCATTTCAGCACCTCAACCCAGAAACCTGCGCAACCCTGGCTAATACCTGTGGGATCGCTTCCACACCGCTGCGAGTATCACCTCCATGGTGGGTTGTGCTTCTGGGCCACGAATCCTGCGTGATCTCACCCTCACAAGACCATGCAGTGCCGCGGAGGGAGACTGGGGACTATCTCTTCTCAGTCTCACTCGGCTCCCGGAGAAGCAGCGGATCGGGGCGTCCATTATCACCGTGGATGAGGGGAGTGTGGGATTTCTTGGGGGGGCGTGACAGAGCACCTGGCACACCGACTGTGTGCCTCTGTCAAGTGCTAGCTATCTCCACGCCTCACCCCGAAATCCAGCTTTAGCAGCCCCCCAAACGGCTAATACAGGGCCCTATTACATTCTTTGCGCATACGTCTGCCGCTCGCTCACTCTGCGTATGCTGGGAGCCGGGTTAACGGGGCCGCTCGCTCACTCTGCGTATGCTGAGAGCCGGGTTAACGGGGCCGCTCGCTCACTCTGCGTATGCTGAGAGCCGGGTTATCGGGGCCGCTCGCTCTGCGTATGCTGAGAGCCGGGTTATCGGGGCCGCTCGCTCACTCTGCGTATGCTGAGAGCCGGGTTATCGGGGCCGCTCGCTCTGCGTATGCTGAGAGCCGGGTTATCGGGGCCGCTCGCTCACTCTGCGTATGCTGAGAGCCGGGTTATCGGGGCCGCTCGCTCACTCTGCGTATGCTGGGAGCCGGGTTAACGGGGCCGCTCGCTCACTCTGCGTATGCTGAGAGCCGGTTAACGGGGCCGCTCGCTCTGCGTATCCTGAGAGCCGGGTTATCAGGGCCGCTCGCTCTGCGTATCCTGAGAGCCGGGTTATCGGGGCCGCTCGCTCACTCTGCGTATGCTGGGAGCCGGGTTAACGGGGCCGCTCGCTCACTCTGCGTATGCTGAGAGCCGGGTTAACGGGGCCGCTCGCTCTGCGTATCCTGAGAGTCGGGTTAACGGGGCCGCTCGCTCGCTCTGCGTATGCTGAGAGCCGGGTTATCGGGGCCGCTCGCTCACTCTGCGTATGCTGAGAGCCGGGTTAACGGGGCCGCTCGCTCTGCGTATCCTGAGAGTCGGGTTATCGGGGCCGCTCGCTCTGCGTATCCTGAGAGCCGGGTTATCGGGCCGCTCGCTCACTCTGCGTATGCTGGGAGCCGGGTTAACGGGGCCACTCGCTCACTCTGCGTATGCTGAGAGCCGGGTTAACGGGGCCGCTCGCTCTGCGTATGCTGAGAGCCGGGTTAACGGGGCCGCTCGCTCTGCGTATCCTGAGAGTCGGGTTAACGGGGCCGCTCGCTCGCTCTGCGTATGCTGAGAGCCGGGTTATCGGGCCGCTCGCTCACTCTGCGTATGCTGAGAGCCAGGTTAACGGGGCCGCTCGCTCTGCGTATCCTGAGAGTCGGTTAACGGGGCCGCTCGCTCGCTCTGCGTATGCTGAGAGCCGGGTTATCGGGGCCGCTCGCTCACTCTGCGTATGCTGAGAGCCGGGTTAACGGGGCCGCTCGCTCTGCGTATCCTGAGAGCTGGGATATTGGGGCCGCTTGTTCACTCTGCGTATCCGAGAGCCGGGTTATCAGGGCCGCTCGCTCTGCGTATCCTGAGAGCCGGGTTATCAGGCCGCTCGCTCTGCGTATCCCGAGAGCCGGGTTATCAGGGCCGCTCGCTCTGCCTATCCTGAGAGCCGGGTTATCAGGGCCGCTCGCTCTGCCTATCCTGAGAGCCGGGTTATCAGGGCCGCTCGCTCTGCGTATCCCGAGAGCCGGGTTATCAGGGCCGCTCGCTCTGCGTATCCTGAGAGCCGGGTTATCGGGGCCGCTCGCTCTGCGTATCCTGAGAGCTGGGATATTGGGGCCGCTTGTTCACTCTGCGTATCCCGAGAGCCGGGTTATCAGGGCCGCTCGCTCTGCGTATCCCGAGAGCCGGGTTATCAGGGCCGCTCGCTCTGCGTATCCTGAGAGCCGGGTTATCGGGGCCGCTCGCTCTGCGTATCCTGAGAGCCGGATATCGGGGCGCTCGCTCTGCGTATCCTGAGAGCCGGGTTATCGGGGCGCTCGCTCTGCGTATCCTGAGAGCCGGGATATCGGGGCCGCTCGCTCTGCGTATCCTGAGAGCCGGGATATTGGGGCCGCTCGCTCTGTGTATCCTGAAAGCCGGGATATCGGGGCCGCTCGCTCTGTGTATCCTGAGAGCCGGGATATCGGGGCCGCTCGCTCTGCGTATCCTGAGAGCCGGGTTATCGGGGCCGCTCGCTCTGCGTATCCTGAGAGCCGGGATATCGGGGCCGCTCGCTCTGCGTATCCTGATAGCCGGGATATTGGGGCCGCTCGCTCTGCGTATCCTGAGAGCCGGGATATTGGGGCCGCTCGCTCTGCGTATCCTGATAGCCGGGATATTGGGGCCGCTCGCTCTGCGTATCCTGAGAGCCGGGATATCGGGGCCGCTCGCTCTGCGTATCCTGAGAGCCGGGATATTGGGGCCGCTCGCTCTGCGTATAGCGCAGTTAATCGGTTAAATAGCCGTGATTTACTGATATCGGAAAAGCAGAAACTGCGCAAAAATGTGATCCAACGCGTTGTACAAACCGTCACCCGCGGTAATGTGCGTTATACAGGGTGCACTGTACTTTGCACTATACAGGGTGCTCTGCGCTATACAGGGTGCGCCATGCTCTGCGCTATTCAGGGTGCTCTGCACTATGTCTCCTTTTCTGCTAGCTCCTCCCTCCCGCTCCCAGTCACTTGCGGTGTACCCCAAGGCTCAATACTCGGCCCCCTGCTATTCACAATGTTCATAAACGATCTGCCCAACGTCTGCAAAGCCTCAACTGTACACATGTACGCAGACGACACTGTAATCTATACCAGCAAACCAAATCTCCCGCAGCTGGAGGCCGTGCTGCAAGAACAATTCACAGAGGTAGAAAAGTGGATCAAAAACAACAAACTTTTTTAAATAATGACAAAACTGTAACGATGCTCTTTGGAACAAAACCTAAACTACACAAATTGCAAACACCCCATCTATGTGTGGGGACAAAATCAAATGACACGCTGACCACAGTCACTTCTCTCAAACATCTAGGTATGTGGTTGGACCCAAATCTATCCTTTGGCCCCCACATCGAAAAACTCTCATCTAAACTTTACCCCAAACTAGGTGCCCTGTACAGAAACAAATCCTGCCTGAGCCCCGCGGTAAGAAAGCACATTGTACAACAAATGCTTATGCCGGCTATTGAATACGGAGATGTAGTGTATGCAGCCGCCCCGCAAACACACCTTCAGAAACTTACTACATTGTATAACTCATTCTGCCGCTTTGCATTACAATGTAACTACATGACCCACCGTTGTGACATGTTAAAAGAGCTAAACTGGCCGTCGCTGGAGTCTAAACGCACCCTTCACCTTTCCAGCCTGGTGTTTAAGAGCATTTCTGGGAAGCTACCACCCTACCTGAATAGACTGCTTCCTCCAGCAGTTCCCTCATCCTACAACCTCCGATCCAGGACCAGCACCTTACTTGCAATACCACAATACAAAAAGACAGTGGCTCGATGCTCATTTTCCTACAGAGCACCGCAATTATGGAATAACCTCCCAGACACCATCAAATCTTCCCCCAGTCTAAAGTCACTCAAGAGCTCCTTACTAACATACCTCAATACAGAATGCACCTGTAAACATGTAACACAGTGACTATATACAGAATGCACCTGTAAACATGTAACATAATTACTATATACAGAATGCGCCTGTAAACTAAACATGTAACAGTGACTATATACAGAATGCGCCTGTAAACATGTAACACAGTGACTATATACAGAATGCACCTGTAAACATGTAACACAGTGACTATATACAGAATGTGCCTGTAAACATGTAACATAGTGACTATATACAGAATGCGCCTGTAAACATGTAACACAGTGACTATATACAGAATGCACCTGTAAACATGTAACACAGTGACTATATACAGAATGTGCCTGTAAACATGTAACACAGTGACTATATACAGAATGCGCCTGTAAACTAAACATGTAACAGTGACTATATACAGAATGCGCCTGTAAACATGTAACACAGTGACTATATACAGAATGCGCCTGTAAACATGTAACACAGTGACTAGGGATGAGCCGAACGCCCCCGTGTTCGGTTTGCACTCAAACTCGAACAATTTCAAAAGTTTGAGTTCGAACGCGAGCACGAACCGAACTCAATGCAAGTCAATGGGACTCAAAAGTTCAGTTTTTAGAGTGCCCTGCAAGAGGGCATATATGCAAGATATTTGCCATAAAAGGTGTATGGGGGTCCGGGTAGTGCCCTGGGGGACAGGAAACCAGGACAAAAAGTTTTAAAAAAAAGTTTTTAAAGGGACAGTGAGTTTTCCATGAGATAAGGGTTAAAAATAAAAACGAAAAATTCCTTCAAATATCGTGCCTAGGAGGTCCCCATAACCTGCCCGTGAAGTGGTGGATTTGTAGGATGTATAGAAACCTTTAAAAACAAAAAAATTATGTTTCAAATGATGGTAAATGGTTTTCCTTTAATCTATTCATAAACAACTGCTTGGGGCGGCAGCCTGTATGAAAAGAGGAGACGTTTTAGGACACGCAGAACAAGTTTAGTGATTTTTTGGCTAAATTATCTTGCAACTTATACAGGCTTTGGATGAAAGTAACAATAGGTGCTTTAAAATTGGGCCTTTAGTGTCGGCAACAGTGCCTTCACACCGTAACCCCTTTGGTGGTATTGTGGAAGAGTGCAGGGTTGGACCATGCGTTCCAAAAAATTAAAATAATATAAATCTGGTACAGGCGTCAGTGCAGCCAAATATTGTGCCTTTCATGGCAGCAAGTGCCTTCACACCGTAACCCTTTTGGGGTATTGTGGAAGAGTTCAGTGGTGGAGGTTTTGTGAATGCACAAGACATCCCCGATCTATTCCATTACGTCAGCATCAGGGGATTGATAGCTGCTGATCCAGGACTGATTCATTTTTATAAATGTCAGCCGGTCTACAGAGACGGTGGACAGACGCACTCTTTTGTCTGTGACAAAACCTACAGCGGCACTGAACGTCCTTTCAGAAAGCACGCTAGATGAAGGGCAACCTAGTAGCTGCATAGCATATTGCCTAAATTCTGGCCAGTGATCCAATCTCAACACCCAGTAAGCCAGTGGATCATCCGCTGGAAAGGTATCCAGGTCTGCTCTTGCCCCTAGGTAGTCCTGCACAATACGGTGAAGACGCTGGCAATGGGTGCTTACATTTGACATCCCTGGGCGTCGTGGACTAAAATTTTTTAAAAAGGCATCGGTCAAGCGGCCCCGGCCTTCACCGCTCTTCCTCTGATCATCCGCCGCCTCAGAAGCACCTGTGTCATCACTTGGTAACCTACCAGTGCCTGGAAAGGTGTTACACAATTGTTGCTTTAGAGCGTCCTCAAGTTGTTTCATCCAGTCCTCCCTCTGTGCGGGCAGGATGAGCGCTGCAACTTTACCTTTGTATCGTGGATCAAGAAGGCTTGCCAACCAGTAATGATCCCTCTCCTTGATAGCACAAATCCTGGGGTCCTTTACAAGGCTTTGCAGGATAAGGGAGCCCAAGTCGCGTAGGTTGGAGGTGGCATTAGCTTCTGAGTCTTCCTGGTCAATGAGAATGACTGTATCGTGCACTTCCTCCTCCCAGCCACGTACTAGTCCTTGTGTTTCTGGGCACACAAAACCCACCTTGGAGGTATCCCCACCTTCAATGCCCCCACTACTTAAATATTCCTCCTCCTCATTCTCCGCCTGTCTGATCTGAAGAGGACCCGCTGGAATGCTGTCTGCGGAAAACTGGGGCCTTCAGAGCTATGGAAGGCCTCCTCTTCCTCCCGCTGCTCTTCCTCTAGAACCACATCTATATTTCCCCGCAGAATGTGCTCCAGCAGGAACACTAATGGAATTGTGTCACTGATGCATGCACTGTCCCTGCTCACCATCCTCGTTGCCTCCTCAAATGGTGACAGTACAGTGCATGCATCATTGATCATCAGCCACTGCGGGGGGGGGAAACAAGTTGACCTGAACTTGTCCTTGTGCCATACTCACACAGGTACTCGTTGATGGCCTTCTGCTGCTTGTGCAGACGCTGCAGCATTACTAATGTCGAGTTCCACCTGGTGGGCATGTCACAGATCAGACGGTTTGTGGGAAGGTGGAATTCTCTTTGCATTTCTGTCAGGCGAACACTTGCTGGGAATGACCGTCTGAAGTGGCTGCAGACTTTTCTGGCCTGGCTGAGAAGCTGTGCCAGCCCTGGGTACCTGGTTAGGAAACGCTGTACCACCAGATTTAGGACGTGTGCTAGGCATGGTACATGCGTCAACTTACCCTGGCGTAGGGCGGAGAGAAGGTTGCTGCCATTATCACAGACGACCATTCCCAGATGAAGCTGGCATGGTGTTAACCATCTCTGCACCTGCCCCTGCAGAGCTGACAGAATTTCTGGCCCGGTGTGGCTCCTGTTCCCTAAAAAAATCAGCTCAAGTTCAGTATGGCATCTTTTTGCTTGAGCCATTGTGTAGCGCCTGTCACGCGACGGTTTAACTGCCACTTCGCCAGAGACAGAGAAGGAGGAGGAGGAGGAAGAGGGAGAGGTGGTGGTGGAGCAGACAGACCGCATACAAGCAGCTTTCTGGAGGCGTGGTGAAAGAACAAGCTCCAGCACAGAGCCCCGTTTTGGATCCCTCCCAGCTGCAATCAGAGTTACACAGTGTGCCATGAAGGAAATGTAATGGCCCTGTCCATGCTTGCTGGACCATGTGTCTAAAGTCACATGCACCTTGCTGCTGACTGCCTTTCCCAATGACTTGATAACATTGTCTTCCACGTGCTGGTATAGTGCTGGAATGGCCTTCCGTGAAAAGTAATGGTGTTTTGGAACCTGCCACTGTGGTACAGCACATTCAGCAAATTCACAGAAGGAAGCAGAGTCCACCAGCTGGAAAGGCAGCAGCTGTAATGTGAGCAATTTTGCTAAGCTGGCATTTAGATCAGGCCTCAAAATTTCCACTCGCCTGCTCGCATTTGGCGAGTGGAAATTACATGAGGGCGAGTGGGAATGCAGAGGCAGGGCAGGATAAGGGGTTAGGTGGACAACTAGTGGCGAGTAACTCTTAAGGCCTGGCTAGTAGCTTGGGACTTGAAATTTTGAGCCCTGATTTAGATGCTGTGCTTGGGGATGGTTGGGACTATATTTTTTCTTACGCTGCAGCAGCTGGGGCAATGTAATCTGACTGCGTAAATCTTCAGCTGATGGGATGCTGTCACATTGTGAGGAAGGACCTGGTACATCCATTACTGTAGCATCATCCCTGTCAGTGGAGGTTGGAGTCAATGACATGGCAGGACATGTAGTGGGGGTAGAGACAGGTGAGGAGGACCTACGCAAAGTTTTGCGCCAACAGGATGCGTAGCAGGTGGTCATATGTCACATTAAGCACGTGGTACCCAAGCATCCGGTGTCTTACCCACGCTTGAGCCTCATCTGACATAGATTACAAATAGCAACGGTGGGGTCTGCTGCACATTTCTTAAAGAACTCTCAGACAGCAGAGTTCCTGGATGTGTGCTTTGAGACAACAGCGCTCTGCACCTGAGCAGCTCTGAAATCTGATGCCTTGGACTGGCTAGTGCTACGGTTGGTCATAGGGTATGTTGTGCCCCGTGTTTGTTGTGCCTCCTCCTCCTCACTTGACTCCTCTGTTCGATTAGGCACCCAGGAGGAGTCAGTGACCTCATAATCATTGTCAACACCCCTATCTCCTCGTCACTGGAGCAACATGAGTGCCAGTTATTTGTGTGTCACTGGCACCCCCTTCCTCTAGGTTAATTATACTCCCTTCCTCAACCTCAGAGATTGAATCAGAGCACTGTAGTTGCTGAGCATCCTCAAGCAGCATGTCACTGTCATTGTAGTCAAACAATTCAGCTGACTCCTCCGTGTGTGATAGTGAGGCACCACATCCACGACGACCAGAGGCACTGCCTCCCGACAAAGAGGCTGCTTGCCCTCTTATCTGTGCCTGGGAGCGTCTGCCTGTCCTTTTTGGTCTTTCTGACATTATTATTATTATTATTTATTTATAAAGCGCCAGCATATTCCGCAGCGCTGTACAATAAGCACAGTACAGACAGGGTTACAATACATTGAACAACATTTGACAAACAGTACAGGAGGAGATGAGGGCCCTATTCCCGTAGGAACTCACAATCTAGGAGGGTTGGGGTTGGAAACAGGAGGAGAGGACTGTAAGGTGAGAGTGATTGATGATTGCGTCAGTGAGTTGGGTGGTAGGCTTCCCTAAATAGGAAGGTTTCAGGAGAGCGTTGAAGAGAAGTTAGGGGAAAGTCTGACAGCATGAGGGAGAGCGTTCCAGAGAGTGGGGGCTGCGCGTGAGAAATCCTGCAGTCTATCATGGGAAGAGGTGATGCGGGGAGAAGCTAGGCGCAGGTCACTGTTTGACCTTAGGGAGCGGGCTGGGGTGTATTTGGTGATTAGTGAGGACAGGTAGTGGGGCGCTGAGTTAGTGAGGGTTTTGTAGGTAAGGATTTTGAACTTAATTCTGCAGTGGATGGGGAGCCAGTGAAGGGACTCGCAGAGGGGAGCGGCAGAGACAGAGCGGCGGGTGAGGTGAATTAGCCTGGCGGAGGCGTTCAGGATGGATTGTAGGGGGGAGAGGCGGGACAGAGGGGGGCCAGATAAGAGATTATTGCAATAGTCGAGTCGGGAGATTACCAGGGCGTGTATGAGTTGTTTTGTGGTGACAGCGGTAAGAAATGGCCGAATTCTGGAAATATTACGCAGTTGGTATCGGCAGGAGGAGGAAGAGACTTGATGTGGGGGATGAAGGAAAGAGCAGAGTCAAGTGTAACTCCAAGACAGCGAACTTGGTTTGATGGGGAGATGGTGATACCCTCCACCGTGATAGAGAAGTCAGGAGGTGGGGAGGCATTAGAGGGAGGAATAAGTAGGAGCTCAGTCTTTGACATGTTGATCTTTAGGTGGTGGAGGCCATCCAGGAGGAGATGCCAGAAACAGTCACTGACTTTTGAAAGACAGGGGGAGAGAGATCAGGGGTAGAGAGGTAGATTTGAGTGTCATCAGCGTAGAGGTGGTAATTAAAGCCAAAGCTGTTGATGATTTTGCCCAGGGAGGAGGTGTAGATGGAAAAGAGCAGAGGACCAAGGACAGAGCCTTGAGGTACACCAACAGATAGAGGCAATGAAGAGGAGGAGTTACCAGCAAAGGACACACAGAAGGACCTGTTGGATAAATAGGAGTCAACCCAAGCAAGTGATTAAAGATATACAGAACTCTGATTCAACTCTGGTATAAAGATTTCCAGAACTCTGGTATAACTCAGTGAGACACCCTGATAGCTGGCAGCCAGTGACAAGACACAGATTACAATTCCCAGAAACCTAATATAAATCAGTGATACCCCCTGGTGGGTGGCAGTGAGAACACAAAGATTAGAACAATTCCCATATATTTTGTAGAAATGAGACCCCCAAAACACTTGGTGGCAGTGAGAACACACAGATTAGACAATTCCCAGATATTTTGAAGAAATGAGACCCCCCCCAATTGCTGGTGGCAGTGAGAACACACACTAACAATCTCCTCTCAAAACACATGTGCTGAAGCGCTGTGTGAAGCCTTATATAGTGTGCTGCGGGACTTAGCTTTGTGAGCCCATGATTGGGCAAAATATGCCCAATCAGGACTCTGAGCCGTGATTGGCATAGTCTTGAACCTGTCTTGCACCTGACCTGTGGTCAGGTGCAAGGCTGTAGCCAATTACAAGCTTCAGGCCAGTGGAAAAGTGCATTGTGGTCCATTGTGGGCAAACATGCGGAAATGTTCGTAGTTCGCGAACATGCGAACGGGCGATGTTCGAATCGAACTCCGAACGGATCGAACCGAACAGCTCATCCCCAGCAGTGACTATATACAGAATGCGCCTGTAAACATATAACAGTGAATTTATACAGAATGCACTTGTAAACATGTAACACAGTGACTATATACAGAATGTACCTGTAAACCTGAAACACAGTGACTATATACAGAATGCGCCTGTAAACATGTAACACAGTAACTATATACAGAATGCACCTGTAAACATGTAACATAGTGACTATATACAGAATGCACCTGTAAACATGTAACACAGTGACTATATACAGAATGCGCCTGTAAACATGTAACAGTGGCTATATACAGAATGCGCCTGTAAACATGTAACAGTGATTATATACAGAATGCACCTGTAAACATGTAACACAGTGACTATATACAGAATGCGCCTGTAAACATGTAACACAGTGACTATATACAGAATGCGCCTGTAAACATGTAACAGTGGCTATATACAGAATGCGCCTGTAAACATGTAACAGTGACTATATACAGAATGCACCTGTAAACATGTAACACAGTGACTATATACAGAATGCACCTGTAAACATGTAACACAGTAACTATATACAGAATGCACCTGTAAACATGTAACATAGTGACTATATACAGAATGCACCTGTAAACATGTAACACAGTGACTATATACAGAATGCGCCTGTAAACATGTAACACAAGTGACTATATACAGAATGCGCCTGTAAACATGTAAACAGTGACTATATACAGAATGCGCCTGTAAACATGTAACAAGTGACTATATACAGAATGCGCCTGTAAACATGTAACACAGTGACTATATAAAGGAATGCTCCTGTAAAACATGTAACAGTGACTATATACAGAATGTGCCTGTAAACATGTTTCAGGAATAGTACCAGAGGATTGGAGAAAAGCTGACGTGATCCCTATATTTAAGAAAGGTTAAAATTGTGCCTGGGAATTATAGACCTGTGAGCTAACATCTGTGGCTGGGAAAGTATTTGAGGGGTTACTAAGGATAATATTCAGGATTTTTGGGAGGTATAATGTAATTGGCAAAAAATCAGCATGGTTTTAACATGAAACACAGATCATTCAGACTAACCTAATTACGTTCTATGAGGAAGTAAGTAGAGTATACAGATCAGGGGGTCGCAGTGGATGTGATTTACTTAGATTTGCCAAAGCTTTCGCACAGTTCCACACAAAAAGGTACTACTTAAATTAAGAACAAATGGTCTAGATGAAAATACTTGTTCTTGGATAGAAAACTGGCTAAAAGATGGTAACAGAGAGTGGTATAAATGGACATTTCAGATGGACACCAGTGGTAAGTGGTGTCCCCAGGGGTCTGTTATAACGACCAATACTATATCAATTTATTTGTAAATGACCTTGAGATAGGCATTGAAAGTCATGTATCAGTGTTTGCAGATGACACAAAGCTAGGAAAGTAATACAATGTGAGCAGGATGTTACTATCGCTGCAGAGGGATTTAGATAAGATTGGGGGACTGGGCACTTAAATGGCAGATGAGATTTAATCTAGATAAATGTAAAGTTTATGCACTTTGGAGTGAAGAAAACACAAGCAATTTATACATAAATGGTACGGAGTTAGGGAAATCAAGCAGGAGAAGGATTTGGGAATAATCATAGACTTCAAACTAAGTAACAATGTGCAATGTCAAACAGCAGCCGCCAAGGCCAGCAAAGTACTGGCATGCATTAAAAGGGGAGTTCACTCAGGGTGATAAAACATATTTTGCCTCTGTATAAATCAATGGTCAGGCCGGCCTTGAATATGCCGTGCATTTTTGGGCACCTGTCTTAAAAAAAGATATTATATCGTTAGAAAAAGTGCAGAGACGGGCAACTAAATTAATAAGGGGGATGGAAGGGTTAAGTTATGAGGAAAGATAACAAGCTTAACCTGTTTAGTTTAGAGAAAAGGCGCCTTAGAGGGGAATCTGATAACCTTATATAAATATATACGAGGGCATTATCAACCATTGTCTGATAACCTATTCATTAACAGGTCTATACATAGGACAGGGGTCATCCATTTAGACTGGAAGAAAAGAAAATTTAGCTTAAACATAGGAAGGGTTATTTTACGGTGAGACAATCAAGCTGTGGAATTCTCTGCCTGTTGAGGGGTTGGGTCAGAGTCATGTAACAGACTTTTAAAAACGACTGATGAACTTCCTGCAGACACAGAATATTAAGGGTTATAATATTTAATATGTGGGTAAAAGCTTCTTGATCAAGGAGAAATCTGACTGCATTCTGGGGTCAAGAAGGAAATTTTTTCCCAGTATGTATGCATATTGGCGAGCGCTTCAGACTGGTTTTTTGCCTCTTTTGGATCACAGCAGTAGGTTATGTGGAGAGGCTGAATCCCGATGGACGCATGTCTTTTTCACCTATATAACTATGTAACTATGTATATGTAACTATGTACTATGTAACACAGTGACTATATACAGAATGCACCTGTAAACCTGTAACATTGACTATATACAGAATGTGCCTGTAAACATGTAACAGTGACTATATACAGAATGCGCCTGTAAACATGTAACAGTGACTATATACAGAATGCGCCTGTAAACATGTAACAGTGACTATATACAGAATGCACCTGTAAACATGTAACACAGTGACTATATACAGAATGCGCCTGTAAACATGTAACATAGTGACTATATACAGAATGCGCCTGTAAACATGTAACAGTGACTATATACAGAATGCACCTGTAAACATGTAACATAGTGCCTATATACAGAATGCGCCTGTAAAAATGTAACACAGTGACTATATACAGAATGCGCCTGTAAACATGTAACACAGTGACTATATACAGAATGCACCTGTAAACATGTAACACAGTGACTATATACAGAATGCACCTGTAAACATGTAACACAGTGACTATATACAGAATGCACCTGTAAACATGTAACACAGTGACTATATACAGAATGCACCTGTAAACATGTAACACAGTGACTATATACAGAATGCGCCTGTAAACATGTAACACAGTGACTATATACAGAATGCGCCTGTAAACATGTAACACAGTGACTATATACAGAATGCACCTGTAAACATGTAACATAGTGACTATATACAGAATGCACCTGTAAACATGTAACAGTGACTATATACAGAATGCGCCTGTAAACATGTAACACAGTGACTATATACAGAATGCGCCTGTAAACATGTAACACAGTGACTATATACAGAATGCGCCTGTAAACATGTAACACAGTGACTATATACAGAATGCGCCTGTAAACATGTAACAGTGGCTATATACAGAATGCGCCTGTAAACATGTAACAGTGACTATATACAGAATGCGCCTGTAAACATGTAACACAGTGACTATATAAAGGAATGCTCCTGTAAACATGTAACAGTGACTATATACAGAATGTGCCTGTAAACATGTAACACAGTGACTATATACAGAATGCACCTGTAAACCTGTAACATTGACTCTATACAGAATGTGCCTGTAAACATGTAACACAGTGACTATATACAGAATGCGCCTGTAAACATGTAACAGTGACTATATACAGAATGCGCCTGTAAACATGTAACAGTGACTATATACAGAATGCGCCTGTAAACATGTAACAGTGACTATATACAGAATGCGCCTGTAAACATGTAACACAGTGACTATATACAGAATGCGCCTGTAAACATGTAACACAGTGACTATATACAGAATGCACCTGTAAACATGTAACAGTGACTATATACAGAATGCACCTGTAAACATGTAACATAGTGACTATATACAGAATGCGCCTGTAAACATGTAACACAGTGACTATATACAGAATGCGCCTGTAAACATGTAACACAGTGACTATATACAGAATGCGCCTGTAAACATGTAACACAGTGACTATATACAGAATGCACCTGTAAACATGTAACACAGTGACTATATACAGAATGCACCTGTAAATGTAACACAGTGACTATATACAGAATGCACCTGTAAACATGTAACACAGTGACTATATACAGAATGCGCCTGTAAACATGTAACACAGTGACTATATACAGAATGCACCTGTAAACATGTAACACAGTGACTATATACAGAAAAAAAATGTAACCTGTTAAAAACACATGTAAACAAAAACAGTGACTATATACAGAATGCACCTGTAAACATGTAACACAGTGACTATATACAGAATGCGCCTGTAAACATGTAACATAGTGACTATATACAGAATGCGCCTGTAAACATGTAACAGTGACTATATACAGAATGCACCTGTAAACATGTAACATAGTGACTATATACAGAATGCGCCTGTAAACATGTAACACAGTGACTATATACAGAATGCGCCTGTAAACATGTAACACAGTGACTATATACAGAATGCGCCTGTAAACATGTAACACAGTGACTATATACAGAATGCACCTGTAAACATGTAACACAGTGACTATATAACAGAATGTCCTGTAAACATGTAACACAGTGACTATATACAGAATGCACCTGTAAACATGTAACACAGTGACTATATACAGAATGCACCTGTAAACATGTAACATAGTGACTATATACAGAATGCGCCTGTAAACATGTAACACAGTGACTATATACAGAATGCACCTGTAAACATGTAACACAGTGACTATATACAGAATGTGCCTGTAACATGTAACACAGTGACTATATACAGAATGCGCCTGTAAACATGTAACATAGTGACTATATACAGAATGCACCTGTAAACATGTAACAGTGACTATATACAGAATGCGCCTGTAAACATGTAACACAGTGACTATATACAGAATGACCTGTAAACATGTAACACAGTGACTATATACAGAATGCACCTGTAAACATGTAACAGTGACTATATACAGAATGCGCCTGTAAACATGTAACACAGTGACTATATACAGAATGCGCCTGTAAACATGTAACACAGTGACTATATACAGAATGCGCCTGTAAACATGTAACACAGTGACTATATACAGAATGCGCCTGTAAACATGTAACACAGTGACTATATACAGAATGCGCCTGTAAACATGTAACAGTGACTATATACAGAATGCACCTGTAAACATGTAACATAGTGACTATATACAGAATGCGCCTGTAAACATGTAACACAGTGACTATATACAGAATGCGCCTGTAAACATGTAACAAGTGACTATATACAGAATGCGCCTGTAAACATGTAACACAGTGACTATATACAGAATGCACCTGTAAACATGTAACACAGTGACTATATACAGAATGCACCTGTAAACATGTAACACAGTGACTATATACAGAATGCACCTGTAAACATGTAACACAGTGACTATATACAGAATGCACCTGTAAACATGTAACACAGTGACTATATACAGAATGCGCCTGTAAACATGTAACACAGTGACTATATACAGAATGCACCTGTAAACATGTAACACAGTGACTATATACAGAATGCGACTGTAAACATGTAACACAGTGACTATATACAGAATGCGCCTGTAAACATGTAACACAGTGACTATATACAGAATGCACCTGTAAACATGTAACACAGTGACTATATACAGAATGCGCCTGTAAACATGTAACACAGTGACTATATACAGAATGCACCTGTAAACATGTAACACAGTGACTATATACAGAATGCACCTGTAAACATGTAACACAGTGACTATATACAGAATGCGCCTGTAAACATGTAACACAGTGACTATATACAGAATGCGCCTGTAAACATGTAACACAGTGACTATATACAGAATAGCTGTAAACATGTAACACAGTGACTATATACAGAATGCACCTGTAAACATGTAACACAGTGACTATATACAGAATGCACCTGTAAACATGTAACACAGTGACTATATACAGAATGCACCTGTAAACATGTAACACAGTGACTATATACAGAATGCACCTGTAAACATGTAACACAGTGACTATATACAGAATGCACCTGTAAACATGTAACACAGTGACTATATACAGAATGCGCCTGTAAACATGTAACACAGTGACTATATACAGAATGCACCTGTAAACATGTAACACAGTGACTATATACAGAATGCACCTGTAAACATGTAACATAGTGACTATATACAGAATGCGCCTGTAAACATGTAACAGTGACTATATACAGAATGCACCTGTAAACATGTAACACAGTGACTATATACAGAATGCACCTGTAAACATGTAACACAGTGACTATATACAGAATGCACCTGTAAACATGTAACACAGTGACTATATACAGAATGCACCTGTAAACATGTAACACAGTGACTATATACAGAATGCACCTGTAAACATGTAACACAGTGACTATATACAGAATGCACCTGTAAACATGTAACACAGTGACTATATACAGAATGCACCTGTAAACATGTAACACAGTGACTATATACAGAATGCACCTGTAAACATGTAACACAGTGACTATATACAGAATGCGCCTGTAAACATGTAACACAGTGACTATATACAGAATGCACCTGTAAACATGTAACACAGTGACTATATACAGAATGCAACTGTAAACATGTAACACAGTGACTATATACAGAATGCGCCTGTAAACATGTAACACAGTGACTATATACAGAATATGCCTGTAAACATGTAACATAGTGACTATATACAGAATGCGCCTGTAAACATGTAACAGTGACTATATACAGAATGCACCTGTAAACATGTAACATAGTGCCTATATACAGAATGCGCCTGTAAAAATGTAACACAGTGACTATATACAGAATGCGCCTGTAAACATGTAACACAGTGACTATATACAGAATGCGCCTGTAAACATGTAACACAGTGACTATATACAGAATGCACCTGTAAACATGTAACACAGTGACTATATACAGAATGCCCTGTAAACATGTAACACAGTGACTATATACAGAATGCGCCTGTAAACATGTAACACAGTGACTATATACAGAATGCACCTGTAAACATGTAACACAGTGACTATATACAGAATGCACCTGTAAACATGTAACACAGTGACTATATACAGAATGCACCTGTAAACATGTAACACAGTGACTATATACAGAATGCACCTGTAAACATGTAACACAGTGACTATATACAGAATGCACCTGTAAACATGTAACACAGTGACTATATACAGAATGCGCCTGTAAACATGTAACACAGTGACTATATACAGAATGCACCTGTAAACATGTAACACAGTGACTATATACAGAATGCGCCTGTAAACATGTAACACAGTGACTATATACAGAATGCGCCTGTAAACATGTAACACAGTGACTATATACAGAATGCACCTGTAAACATGTAACACAGTGACTATATACAGAATGCGCCTGTAAACATGTAACACAGTGACTATATACAGAATGCCCTGTAAACATGTAACACAGTGACTATATACAGAATGCGCCTGTAAACATGTAACACAGTGACTATATACAGAATGCACCTGTAAACATGTAACACAGTGACTATATACAGAATGCACCTGTAAACATGTAACACAGTGACTATATACAGAATGCACCTGTAAACATGTAACACAGTGACTATATACAGAATGCACCTGTAAACATGTAACACAGTGACTATATACAGAATGCACCTGTAAACATGTAACACAGTGACTATATACAGAATGCACCTGTAAACATGTAACACAGTGACTATATACAGAATGCGCCTGTAAACATGTAACACAGTGACTATATACAGAATGCACCTGTAAACATGTAACACAGTGACTATATACAGAATGCGCCTGTAAAAATGTAACACAGTGACTATATACAGAATGCGCCTGTAACATGTAACACAGTGACTATATACAGAATGCGCCTGTAAACATGTAACACAGTGACTATATACAGAATGCACCTGTAAACATGTAACACAGTGACTATATACAGAATGCACCTGTAAACATGTAACACAGTGACTATATACAGAATGCACCTGTAAACATGTAACAGTGACTATATACAGAATGCGCCTGTAAACATGTAACACAGTGACTATATACAGAATGCCCTGTAAACATGTAACACAGTGACTATATACAGAATGCACCTGTAAACATGTAACACAGTGACTATATACAGAATGCACCTGTAAACATGTAACACAGTGACTATATACAGAATGCACCTGTAAACATGTAACACAGTGACTATATACAGAATGCGCCTGTAAACATGTAACACAGTGACTATATACAGAATGCGCCTGTAAACATGTAACACAGTGACTATATACAGAATGCGCCTGTAAACATGTAACACAGTGACTATATACAGAATGCGCCTGTAAACATGTAACACAGTGACTATATACAGAATGCCGCTGTAAACATGTAACAGTGACTATATACAGAATGCACCTGTAAACATGTAACACAGTGACTATATACAGAATGCACCTGTAAACATGTAACACAGTGACTATATACAGAATGCGCCTGTAAACATGTAACACAGTGACTATATACAGAATGCACCTGTAAACATGTAACACAGTGACTATATACAGAATGCACCTGTAAACATGTAACACAGTGACTATATACAGAATGCGCCTGTAAACATGTAACAGTGACTATATACAGAATGCGCCTGTAAACATGTAACACAGTGACTATATACAGAATGCGCCTGTAAACATGTAACACAGTGACTATATACAGAATGCGCCTGTAAACATGTAACACAGTGACTATATACAGAATGCGCCTGTAAACATGTAACACAGTGACTATATACAGAATGCACCTGTAAACATGTAACACAGTGACTATATACAGAATGCACCTGTAAACATGTAACACAGTGACTATATACAGAATGCGCCTGTAAACATGTAACACAGTGACTATATACAGAATGCACCTGTAAACATGTAACACAGTGACTATATACAGAATGCACTGTAAACATGTAACACAGTGACTATATACAGAATGCGCCTGTAAACATGTAACACAGTGACTATATACAGAATGCACCTGTAAACATGTAACACAGTGACTATATACAGAATGCGCCTGTAAACATGTAACATAGTGACTATATACAGAATGCACCTGTAAACATGTAACACAGTGACTATATACAGAATGCGCCTGTAAACATGTAACACAGTGACTATATACAGAATGCGCCTGTAAACATGTAACACAGTGACTATATACAGAATGCACCTGTAAACATGTAACACAGTGACTATATACAGAATGCACCTGTAAACATGTAACACAGTGACTATATACAGAATGCACCTGTAAACATGTAACACAGTGACTATATACAGAATGCGCCTGTAAACATGTAACACAGTGACTATATACAGAATGCACCTGTAAACATGTAACACAGTGACTATATACAGAATGCACCTGTAAACATGTAACACAGTGACTATATACAGAATGCACCTGTAAACATGTAACACAGTGACTATATACAGAATGCACCTGTAAACATGTAACACAGTGACTATATACAGAATGCGCCTGTAAACATGTAACACAGTGACTATATACAGAATGCACCTGTAAACATGTAACACAGTGACTATATACAGAATGTGACTGTAAACATGTAACACAGTGACTATATACAGAATGCGCCTGTAAACATGTAACACAGTGACTATATACAGAATGCACCTGTAAACATGTAACACAGTGACTATATACAGAATGCGCCTGTAAACATGTAACACAGTGACTATATACAGAGATGCACCTGTAAACATGTAACACAGTGACTATATACAGAATGCACCTGTAAACATGTAACACAGTGACTATATACAGAATGCGCCTGTAAACATGTAACACAGTGACTATATACAGAATGCGCCTGTAAACATGTAACACAGTGACTATATACAGAATGCAGCCTGTAAACATGTAACACAGTGACTATATACAGAATGCACCTGTAAACATGTAACACAGTGACTATATACAGAATGCACCTGTAAACATGTAACACAGTGACTATATACAGAATGCACCTGTAAACATGTAACACAGTGACTATATACAGAATGCACCTGTAAACATGTAACACAGTGACTATATACAGAATGCACCTGTAAACATGTAACACAGTGACTATATACAGAATGCGCCTGTAAACATGTAACACAGTGACTATATACAGAATGCACCTGTAAACATGTAACACAGTGACTATATACAGAATGCACCTGTAAACATGTAACATAGTGACTATATACAGAATGCGCCTGTAAACATGTAACACAGTGACTATATACAGAATGCACCTGTAAACATGTAACACAGTGACTATATACAGAATGCGCCTGTAAAAATGTAACACAGTGACTATATACAGAATGCGCCTGTAAACATGTAACACAGTGACTATATACAGAATGCGCCTGTAAACATGTAACACAGTGACTATATACAGAATGCACCTGTAAACATGTAACACAGTGACTATATACAGAATGCACCTGTAAACATGTAACACAGTGACTATATACAGAATGCACCTGTAAACATGTAACACAGTGACTATATACAGAATGCACCTGTAAACATGTAACACAGTGACTATATACAGAATGCGCCTGTAAACATGTAACACAGTGACTATATACAGAATGCACCTGTAAACATGTAACACAGTGACTATATACAGAATGCAACTGTAAACATGTAACACAGTGACTATATACAGAATGCGCCTGTAAACATGTAACAGTGACTATATACAGAATGCCTGTAAACATGTAACACAGTGACTATATACAGAATGCGCCTGTAAACATGTAACAGTGACTATATACAGAATGCACCTGTAAACATGTAACACAGTGACTATATACAGAATGCGCCTGTAAAATGTAACACAGTGACTATATACAGAATGCGCCTGTAAACATGTAACACAGTGACTATATATAGAATGCGCCTGTAAACATGTAACACAGTGACTATATACAGAATGCACCTGTAAACATGTAACAGTGTGACTATATAGAATGCACCTGTAAACATGTAACACAGTGACTATATACAGAATGCGCCTGTAAACATGTAACACAGTGACTATATACAGAATGCACCTGTAAACATGTAACACAGTGACTATATACAGAATGCACCTGTAAACATGTAACACAGTGACTATATACAGAATGCACCTGTAAACATGTAACACAGTGACTATATACAGAATGCACCTGTAAACATGTAACACAGTGACTATATACAGAATGCACCTGTAAACATGTAACACAGTGACTATATACAGAATGCGCCTGTAAACATGTAACACAGTGACTATATACAGAATGCACCTGTAAACATGTAACACAGTGACTATATACAGAATGCGCCTGTAAACATGTAACACAGTGACTATATACAGAATGCGCCTGTAAACATGTAACACAGTGACTATATACAGAATGCACCTGTAAACATGTAACACAGTGACTATATACAGAATGCGCCTGTAAACATGTAACACAGTGACTATATACAGAATGCGCCTGTAAACATGTAACACAGTGACTATATACAGAATGCGCCTGTAAACATGTAACACAGTGACTATATACAGAATGCACCTGTAAACATGTAACACAGTGACTATATACAGAATGCACCTGTAAACATGTAACACAGTGACTATATACAGAATGCACCTGTAAACATGTAACACAGTGACTATATACAGAATGCCCTGTAAACATGTAACATAGTGACTATATACAGAATGCACCTGTAAACATGTAACACAGTGACTATATACAGAATGCACCTGTAAACATGTAACACAGTGACTATATACAGAATGCGCCTGTAAACATGTAACAGTGACTATATACAGAATGCACCTGTAAACATGTAACACAGTGACTATATACAGAATGCGCCTGTAAACATGTAACACAGTGACTATATACAGAATGCGCCTGTAAACATGTAACACAGTGACTATATACAGAATGCGCCTGTAAACATGTAACACAGTGACTATATACAGAATGCACCTGTAAACATGTAACACAGTGACTATATACAGAATGCACTGTAAACATGTAACACAGTGACTATATACAGAATGCACCTGTAAACATGTAAACAGTGACTATATACAGAATGCGCCTGTAAACATGTAACACAGTGACTATATACAGAATGCGCCTGTAAACATGTAACACAGTGACTATATACAGAATGCACCTGTAAACATGTAACACAGTGACTATATACAGAATGCACCTGTAAACATGTAACACAGTGACTATATACAGAATGCACCTGTAAACATGTAACACAGTGACTATATACAGAATGCGCCTGTAAACATGTAACACAGTGACTATATACAGAATGCGCCTGTAAACATGTAACACAGTGACTATATACAGAATGCGCCTGTAAACATGTAACACAGTGACTATATACAGAATGCGCCTGTAAACATGTAACACAGTGACTATATACAGAATGCGCCTGTAAACATGTAACACAGTGACTATATACAGAATGCACCTGTAAACATGTAACACAGTGACTATATACAGAATGCACCTGTAAACATGTAACACAGTGACTATATACAGAATGCGCCTGTAAACATGTAACACAGTGACTATATACAGAATGCACCTGTAAACATGTAACACAGTGACTATATACAGAATGCACCTGTAAACATGTAACACAGTGACTATATACAGAATGCGCCTGTAAACATGTAACACAGTGACTATATACAGAATGCGCCTGTAAACATGTAACACAGTGACTATATACAGAATGCACCTGTAAACATGTAACACAGTGACTATATACAGAATGCACCTGTAAACATGTAACACAGTGACTATATACAGAATGCGCCTGTAAACATGTAACACAGTGACTATATACAGAATGCACCTGTAAACATGTAACACAGTGACTATATACAGAATGCACCTGTAAACATGTAACACAGTGACTATATACAGAATGCGCCTGTAAACATGTAACACAGTGACTATATACAGAATGCACCTGTAAACATGTAACACAGTGACTATATACAGAATGTGCCTGTAAACATGTAACACAGTGACTATATACAGAATGCGCCTGTAAACATGTAACACAGTGACTATATACAGAATGCACCTGTAAACATGTAACACAGTGACTATATACAGAATGCGCCTGTAAACATGTAACACAGTGACTATATACAGAATGCACCTGTAAACATGTAACACAGTGACTATATACAGAATGCGCCTGTAAACATGTAACACAGTGACTATATACAGAATGCGCCTGTAAACATGTAACACAGTGACTATATACAGAATGCACTGTAAACATGTAACAGTGACTATATACAGAATGCACCTGTAAACATGTAACACAGTGACTATATACAGAATGCACCTGTAAACATGTAACACAGTGACTATATACAGAATGCACCTGTAAACATGTAACACAGTGACTATATACAGAATGCGCCTGTAAACATGTAACACAGTGACTATATACAGAATGCGCCTGTAAACATGTAACACAGTGACTATATACAGAATGCACCTGTAAACATGTAACACAGTGACTATATACAGAATGCGCCTGTAAACATGTAACACAGTGACTATATACAGAATGCGCCTGTAAACATGTAACACAGTGACTATATACAGAATGCACCTGTAAACATGTAACACAGTGACTATATACAGAATGCACCTGTAAACATGTAACACAGTGACTATATACAGAATGCGCCTGTAAACATGTAACATAGTGACTATATACAGAATGCACCTGTAAACATGTAACACAGTGACTATATACAGAATGTGACCTGTAAACATGTAAACAGTGACTATATACAGAATGCGCGCTGTAAACATGTAACACAGTGACTATAACAGAATGCACCTGTAAACATGTAACACAGTGACTATATACAGAATGCGCCTGTAAACATGTAACCAATGACTATATACAGAATGCACCTGTAAACATGTAACACAGTGACTATATACAGAATGCGCCTGTAAACATGTAACACAGTGACTATATACAGAATGCGCCTGTAAACATGTAACACAGTGACTATATACAGAATGCACCTGTAAACATGTAAACAGTGACTATATACAGAATGCACCTGTAAACATGTAACACAGTGACTATATACAGAATGCACCTGTAAACATGTAACACAGTGACTATATACAGAATGCACCTGTAAACATGTACATAGTGACTATATATTGAATGCTACATATTTGTTTTTCTGGGTTAATCTGTATATTTGTGTTTTTAATATCTTGCAAATTTGTTACTTTGTTTCGGTAACAATTCAATGTTCTTGAATCCAGAACAAACTGAAAACCAGAGAAATCTCAATGTGTCCGTAAATAATTAAATAAATACAGGGTGCGCCGTGCTCTGCGTTATACAGGGTGGTCTGCGCTATACAGGGTGCGCCGTGCTCTGCGCTATACAGGGTGCTCTGCGCTATACAGGGTGCGCCGTGCTCCGCGCTATACAGGGTGCTCTGCATTATACAGGGTGCTCTGCATTATACAGGGTGCACCGTGCTCTGCGCTATACAGGGTGCTCTGCGTTATACAGGGTGCGCCGTGCTCTGCGCTATACAGGGTGCTCTGCTTAATACAGGGTGCGTTGTGCTCTGCGCTATACAGGGTGCTCTGCGCTATACAGGGTGCGATGTGCTCTGCGCTATACAGGGTGCGTTGTGCTCTGCGCTATACAGGGTGCTCTGCGCTATACAGGGTGCGATGTGCTCTGCGCTATACAGGGTGCGTTGTGCTCTGCGCTATACAGGGTGCTCTGCGCTATACAGGGTGCGATGTGCTCTGCGCTATACAGGGTGCGTTGTGCTCTGCGCTATACAGGGTGCTCTGCGCTATACAGGGTGCACCGTTCTGTCATTATGTCTTTATAGTGCGCAGTGCATTGCGGAGCCAACATGACAGGTCTGCATCCTCTCCTTATACAGGAGCGCTCCAGTCTCCACCGCGCAGTGCCGGTAGAGCCGACACCGAGCTGCCAAACGGCTGCCGTGGCTGCACAAAGTCCATGTTATTGGTGCGGCGTCCAGGCAGGATTTGCAGCAGCTGCTTGGAAAACGCGCTGACATTTTGCGGAGCTTATTACCAGCCCATCATATTATCCAAATAGCTGTAAACGTGCCTCCCGCGGGGGCCGGCGGGGGCCGACGAGGGCCCCGATAAATATTGGCCTGTTCCATTCCGGCATTAATGAAGGTGGATCCGAGCCAAGGAAATATTCAAATCAAAGCGTCGCGCGGCACAGTCTGCGTGTTTAGGTTAACCCTTCATGAAGCTGTCATTCATGCCTGAAGCGCAGCGTCTCCACGTGAAGCTTTAACCATCTGTCCCAGCCAGGCGTAACTGCGGCCCCGCGCGCTTCGCCTCCTCCAAACAGGAGAACAAATTGAGAATTTAAACACATCGAAAATAAAAAACCAGATCGTGGAGCAGCAGCGTCTCGAGGATCCCCAATCAGACGGCCGCTACCGCCGTTCCCTACAGACCTGCCGGCGTACCTCACCGCATCGTGTACTTACACCTGCGAGTCATAGCGTCGCCCCACGTTTCCCATTTTAGTCACCCAAATGCTTTCTCCAATTGTTCTAAAAATGTGAAGGTCCAGGAGCCGCGAGATGTGAAGAATCTCTCGAAAACATCAATGCAACAAATCAACGGTCAGACGCAGCTTGAACACGCCGCGTGATTCCCACACCTGCTTTATATAAAGATATTATGGCGCCAGAAAAGCGCCTCAGAGGGATCTGATAACCTTATATAAATATATACGGGGCCTCAGAGGGATCTGATAACTTTATATAAATATATACGGGGCCTCAGAGGGATCTGATAACTTTATATAAATATATACGGGGCCTCAGAGGGGTCTGATAACCTTATATAAATATATACGAGGCCTCAGAGGGATCTGATAACCTTATATAAATATATACGGGGCCTCAGAGGGATCTGATAACTTTATATAAATATATACGGGGCCTCAGAGGGATCTGATAACCTTATATAAATATATACGAGGCCTCAGAGGGGTCTGATAACTTTATATAAATATATACGGGGCCTTAGAGGGGATCTGATAACTTTATATAAATATATACGGGGCCTTAGAGGGGATCTGATAACCTTATATAAATATATACGGCGCCTCAGAGCGATCGATAACTTTATATAAATATATACGGGGCCTCAGAGGGATCTGATAACTTTATATAAATATATACGAGGCCTCAGAGGGGTCTGATAACTTTATATAAATATATACGGGGCCTCAGAGGGATCTGATAACTTTATATAAATATATACGGGGCCTCAGAGGGATCTGATAACTTTATATAAATATATACGGGGCCTCAGAGGGGTCTGATAACTTTATATAAATATATACGAGGCCTCAGAGGGGTCTGATAACTTTATATAAATATATACGGGGCCTCAGAGGGATCTGATAACTTTATATAAATATATACGGGGCCTCAGAGGGATCTGATAACTTTATATAAATATATACGGGTGTCACGGAATGACCCAAGAGGCTCGGCAGCAAAGCCCAGGACTCTCAGCCAGGGACAGTTTCAATGGCGTTTGGGTTACTGTGGACTCTTTAGTGCCGTTGCACCGTAGGAACACCTTGATTTCTTTATTAGATGTGGTTGTTATTGCGTGATGTAATAAAAGTGTTCCCTGTATGTATAACCGTGTAAAGTATGTAAGACACCCCTTGTATGATTCTGGCCGTCGCCATTGCCCATCCCCTCGTGGGTCTGGAGAGAACAAAGGGATTCCAGGCTCAAAATGGGGGCCGAGCTGGATCCGGTCGAAAGGTGGTCGAATCGAAAAGTGGCCGAGAGGGGGGGCGTGGCCGGCTGTTCACAGGAGTGGACGTGTTTTGCTGGAGCTCCTCGCGTCTGCTCCTTTTAAGAGACCTTTAGCTAACTTTTATGTGCCTATTTTTTGCTGAACCTGGGTCTGAGTTGCTGGCCACCGGTTCTGAATTGTCCGGAGGCCGTTTAGTCCCCCCCTCCGGACGAGAGACAACCCTGGTCGCTGTAGCTGGGTGGCTATCCGAGAAGACGGCAGCCATCTTGAGGCCTAACCCCTGTGAAGAGCCTAGTGACCACGCGGTGCTGGCCGCATTCCCCGGACCCAGGTCAGTGCAGCAGAATATGGAGATGGAGGGCCCCCATCTCCTGGCCGCCTTGGATTACAGGTCTGTGGGGGTGGCAGACGGACCCGTGGGTCGAAGATGTGCTAACCCCCTCCCCTCACCAGTGATGCGGGGGCCGCTATGTGCGGCCTGGATGCCTGCTTGCTTATCCTAGATGGGGAGGATCCGGATGCCCAGCTCACTAGAGGGGTCTGGCGCAGACTGCAGGCCGTGCTACGGGGCTTCCGAACACCGAGGACACACCTGACGACTGAGGTAGAGGCGGACATGTCCTCGTGCCTTACAGCAATATGTCCTGTTGATACTGCAGCTGAGGAGAGAGGCGGCGAGGACGGCGGCCAGCATGTGGCCTCGGTTCGGAGGATCCGTGCCCCCAGAGCGAATCCGACTTACTGCACTGGAAGTGGGACTGCGCTCGCTGCACCCCGGATGGCAGTGGCATTGGTGCCCCCTCGACGTGCGGAGATGGACGGTTTCATCCGGCTGGCGGCCAGGAAGACGCGGAAGCGCAAGCGGCTATACCGAACAGTTTTCCGAAGGAGATCTGGCGGCGGAGTTCGAGGTTCGACCCGGGCCCTGCGGGGACTTTTCCCCCGAATGCTGGTTGGGACAGCGCGGAGGTGCGCAGTGCCATACCATGTGGTCCTGCTCCGGAATCCTGGCAGTGGAGGTCGAGGAGCGATTGGGGCCTGGCAGGGCCTGGATGGTGTATTCGATGGCGACGGACTGATGACAGTCGGATGCCGCAGCATGCTAAGAGAGAAGATGCTGGGGCGCAATGTACACTTTGCCTTATGGGTGGACACAGTGTCCCTTACCCCTCTGCTGGCTGCAGAACTTGAGTCGGGTAGAGCCGTAACACCTGGATTACCTTGCGGGATGCTGCCTGCTATGGCCCCACTTCCGTTTATAGACACGGGCTGAGGTACCTCGCCTCATGTCCTGGACTGCAACTCTCCCTCATTTTTGATCTCGGCTTTGATACCCCCCCCCCCCCGATGACTTATATTTTCTGAGGACGCTTGTTTTAAGAGGACCTATGCCTTTTTGGAGTTCTTTTCGGACTACTACTGATACCATCAGACATGTTATTGTTTTCAACACGCTCCCAGGCCTGCTGCGTAATATTCCCATATGTATGTCCCCTTGACCACTCCATCCCCCCCGTTTTTCCCCCCTTTCCCCTTGTTTTCACACGCCACCTAGTGCTGCAGACGCCCCTTCCCCCCCCTTTTTTTTTCTATTTTATTACTTTTTCTTTTGGCGCTTGGGTCAACTCTGGGTGTGCCATTGTGGTGGCCACTGGCTCTGCCCCCATACCTGGCCCCAGAGTTTCCCGGCCTTGTGACCTGCACATTTCCATGGCCTCCTACTTTAGGAGAGAGCCAGGAAAGTCACATTTATGGCCTTTGCCACCTCCCTCCCCTTTTTTTTTTTTTTTTTTCCCTCTCCTCCCCTGGAGCACTTTTTGGTATGTCTCCCCCCCCACTTTCCTATTTGAATATTGTTTTACTGCTTGCTGAATACTTGTATGTTGATTCTATGGTATTGCTTTCATTTCTTTCACCTAGCTGATTGTACCGCTGACTTTCTTTCAAAATAAAAATTTTGAATAATAAAAAAAAAAAAGAAAAGTGGCCGAATCGTAAAATGGCCGATTCGGAACGTCCGGTAACGAATCGGCACCACCCCGATTCGGGGACGACCAATCTGAATCGGGACCAATGAGACCCATGGGGGGCGGGCAGGGATTCCATTGTCTTGTCTTTGTATGACTGTTGATAAATACATGTGAAGTTCTGAGTAAAAGTTCAGTTCAACCTGTACATACAGCTTCGCCTGGTGTCTTCCTTGAGCCTTCCCTACATGAGATTCCCCGCAGTCTCTGGTACACCCATTGCCCAGCTACCGATCCCGCGACCCCTGTGGCTGAGCCGCGCATCGGCACAGCGAACGCCGTATCCACTAACTCCGCATCCCCGAATCGGAGCAGCGGCGTTTCGTCCGCGCATCGACCCATCGAAACGCTGCACGTCCAAAACGTTTCCCTCCAGAGCGGCTAACCCAGCAGACGGTCCCCTCTTCCTCAAGGTCAGTGGATCAGCCGCTCGAGACGCCGAGTGCCATGATGCTTGGTAGTCGGGCTGGTCTCTTGCAGGGGTCCCTCCCTGTATCCCGCCAACCCTTCCCCAGGGTCATTCCGGGCCGCTCGAGACGCCGAGTGCCGTGCCACTCGGTAGTCGGGTCGGGCGGTGAGTGCACAAGGAGGGGCAGATAGGAGCACACCCACAGGCGGACAACACCCTTTCCGTCACAACGGGACCTCAGAGGGGTCTGATAACTTTATATAAATATATACGGGACCTCAGAGGGGTCTGATAACTTTATATAAATATATACGGGGCCTTAGAGGGATCTGATAACTTTATATAAATATATACAGGACCTCAGAGGGATTTGATAACTTTATATAAATATATACGGGGCCTCAGAGGGGTTGATAACTTTATATAAATATAATACGGGGCCTCAGAGGGGTCTGATAACTTTATATAAATATATACGGGGCCTCAGAGGGGTCTGATAACTTTATATAAATATATACGGGGCCTCAGAGGGGTCTGATAACTTTATATAAATATATACGGGGCCTCAGAGGGGTCTGATAACTTTATATAAATATATACGGGGCCTCAGAGGGGTCTGATAACTTTATATAAATATATACGGGGCCTAAGAGGTGTCTGATAACTTTATATAAATATATACGGGACCTCAGAGGGGTCTGATAACTTTATATAAATATATACGGGGCCTCAGACATGTCAGGACCACTAAACGGATCCTGAGGGCAAGGTATTTGGGTTTTTCCTGTTATACAATGACAGGGTCTCTGTGTGTTTTGTATCTCTGTGCGTCATTGCCCCTCTTTCCTTCTTTATGTGGCCCCCCCCCCAATTCTCTGTAGAGGGGGGGGGTCTGGGACCTGTTGCCCTTGGACATTTATTTTACTTATTTATTTACCAGGAAGGATACATTGAGATTTCTCTGGTTTCCAGGACAGATACATTGAGATTTCTCTGGTTTCCAGGAAGGACACATTGAGATTTCTCTGGTTTCCAGGAAGGATACATTGAGATTTCTCTGGTTTCCCAGGACGGATACATTGAGATTTCTCTGGTTTCCAGGAAGGATACATTGAGATTTCTCTGGTTTCCCAGGATGGATACATTGAGATTTCTCTGGTTTCCAGGAAGGATACATTGAGATTTCTCTGTTTTTCCAGGAAGGATACATTGAGATTTCTCTGTTTTTCCAGGAAGGATACATTGAGATTTCTCTGTTTTTCCAGGAAGGATACATTGAGATTTCTCTGGTTTTCCAGCAAGGATATACAGATACAAGGTGTTGCTGTAATTGCCATACACAGGTATTATGCAGCACATACAGATACAAGATGTTGCTGTAATTGCCATACACAGACATTATGCAGCACATACAGATAGGTGTTGCAATTGCCATACACAGGCATTATACGGCACATACAGATACAAGGTGTTGCTGTAATTGCCATACACAGGCATTAATGCAGCACATACAAGATACAAGGTGTTGCTGTAATTGCCATACACAGGCATTATGCAGCACATACAGATACAAGGTGTTGCTGTAATTGCCATACACAGGCATTATGCGGCACATACAGATACCAAGGTGTTACTGTAATTGTCATACACAGACATTATGCGCACATACAGATACAAGGTGTTGCTGTAATTGCCATACACAGGCATTATGCGGCACATACAGATACAAGGTGTTGTGTAATTGCCACACACAGGCATTATGCGGCACATACAGATACAAGGTGTTGCTGTAATTCCACACACAGGCATTATGCAGCACATACAGATACAAGGTGTTGCTGTAATTGCCACACACAGGCATATATGCGGCACATACAGATACAAGGTGTTGCTGTAATTGCCATACACAGGCATATATGCGGCACATACAGATACAAGGTGTTGCTGTAATTGCCATACACAGGCATTATGCTGCACATACAGATACAAGGTGTTGCTGTAATTGCCATACACAGGCATTATACAGCACATACAGATACAAGGTGTTGCTGTAATTCCATACACAGGCATTATGCTGCACATACAGATACAAGGTGTTGCTGTAATTGCCATACACAGGCATTATGCGGCACATACAGATACAAGGTGTTGCTGTAATTGCCATACACAGGCATTATGCAGCACATACAGATACAAGGTGTTGCTGTAATTGCCACACACAGGCATTATGCAGCACATACAGATACAAGGTGTTGCTGTAATTGCCATACACAGGCATTATGCAGCACATACAGATACAAGGTGTTGCTGTAATTGTCATACACAGGCATTATACAGCACATACAGATACAAGGTGTTGCTGTAATTCTTCTGTTGTTGGGAATTATCGCTTCTACACAAGTAAAGGGAGATACAGACATCGGCAGCGCAGGCTGCGGATCGGCTGGAATAACGACTCGTTAACAAGTGAACCATTGAGACCAGTGTCAGAGAAACACACGATATTCGCCTCTACTAATGTGCCTCCCGACATCTGTTGCAGAATTGTGATGTTTCAATTGGGCCGAGCACAGGCTATAAGGCGCGTATGAATTGCACACGAATGAGCGGACGTGCTGAAAGCCTCCCCATCCAAACACTATAATGCGCGTCTATAGGAGGCATTAAGTGCGCTCAGCGAGGCGGCCACATGGACGTCAGAACGGAAGGAACATTCACTCTCACGGACGTTCCTTTTACTGGTCTGACCCCGGTATAAAGTGTAAGAGCGCGGCCGGATAACACTCAGAGCTCGCTGGGAAACGGCCCTTTATATTCTCAGAGGAAACTGTAACCAAAGCCAATCCTCCAGCGGCTCAACGTGCGGCTTACACAGCGCTGACGCAGAATGGAATTACACGCATGGTTTGCGGAGCTTGTAACTGTGGACAAGGTGCGTCTGCTCAGAATATTCCTTGTGGGTTAAAGATACTGAACGTTGAATCTCCTAAATCAGCCTCCAGTGCCCATAGGTGACAATTAGCGGCGCCCTGATTAATGGCGTCCCCAGCCTCTGCAGCTGGTCTGGAGGGAGTCACTGGATGATCCTCATTAGAAGATAAGGTGACAGGTCACCCAGGCCGGCGCGCCGCACCCACCTCCTCACATTTTACACGAGATCTTGGCCTTATTGACTCGTTTCGCTTCATTCATCCCACAGGAGCTTTTCGGATCTTGTTTTTCTGGGTAAAAGATTTCACGTCTCACACTTTACAAACACAGGCTTAGAATGATACCTGCACGGAAACGCATCCGGCGCGGAGCACGAACGCTCTGCGCCCGCGAAATGCGTCAAACGAGACAATGAGACGTAAATCCCAAAACTAAACCTGCTGAGAAACGAGGCTCCATGTGTGACAACGTTATGTGTCTTATGAGCGTCTCCCCCCATATACAGACACGAACACGATGACCAGGCGTGAGCCCCCCCATATACAGACACGAACACGATGACCAGGGTTGAGCCCCCCCATATACAGACACGAACACGATGACCAGGCGTGAGCCCCCCCCATATACAGACACGAACACGATGACAGGCGTGAGCCCCCCCATATACAGACACGAACACGATGACCAGGCGTGAGCCCCCCCCATATACAGACACGAACACGATGACCAGGCGTGGCCCCCCATATACAGACACGAACACGATGACCAGGCGTGAGCCCCCCCATATACAGACACGAACACGATGACCAGGCGTGAGCCCCCCCCATATACAGACACGAACACGATGACCAGGCGTGAGCCCCCCCCATATACAGACACGAACACGATGACCAGGCGTGAGCCCCCCCCATATACAGACACGGATGTGATGTTTGTTCCGGGCGTTCGGCCTCGTGTATTTCTCACGTCTGGTGTGAATATGGCGTCGGTGCAGACGCTGCGTCGGATGCGACACCAGATGTTTTCGTGTTACGGTCAGAGCTGCGAGTGAGACGTGTATAAACGATAGTGGATACAGGCGCATATTGTCCCTGGGAGGGGGGGTCCTGTGAGAGCTGGGGGTCTCGTCACTTTCCAGCCTTGTTATTACCCACACTGAGCCTGGGAGGATAATCACACGGTGCCGCCCCGCGAGACCCTGCCAGCTGGATTCAGTGTATGATGGCGGCAGCTGACGCCTCCTGGGAGTTTTCAGAACATGTGGTGAACTTAATACACAGAGACGGCACCTTAAAGCCGGCGAGCGAGCCGGTAACCAGCCGGTAATGTGCCGAGCCCAGGGAGCTTCCATTAACTGCCAGATGTTCCATGTGATTATTTCCTGATAATAATCACAATCCCTGCAGCCCCTTCACCCAGTGCCTGGGAATACTGGGAGTTCCTGTCCTTCATGTATGGGGGGGGGGTGCACAGCCATCACCCCCCCAGCTCTGCACCTGCACTCTGAAACAATACAAGATATTCTGCTACCAACACGTCGTCCTCCATGCCGCTCCGCCTCTCCGCCGCTCCGCCTCTCCGCCGCTCCGCCCTCCGCCTCTCCGCCGATCCTCCTCTCTGCCGCTCCACCTCTCCGCCGCTCCGCCTCTCCGCCTCTCCGCCTCTCCGCCGCTCCGCCGATCCTCCTCTCTGCCGCTCCACCTCTCTGCCGCTCCTTCCTCTCCGCAGCTCCGCCACTCCACCTCTCCGTCGCTCCGCCTCTCTGTCCGCTCCGCCTCTCCGCCGCTCCGCCGCTCTGCCACTCCGCCTCTCCGCCGCCTCGCACTCCGTCTCTCCGCCGCTCCGCACTCCGCCGCTCCGCACTCGCCCACTCCGCCTCTCCGCGCTCCGCACTCCACCTCTCCACCGCTCTGCCTCTCTCCACCACTCCACCTCTCCGCAGCTCCGCCACTCCACCTCTCCACCTCTCCGCCGCTCCGCCTCTCCGCCTCTCTGCCGCTCCGCCGCTCCGCCTCTCCACCGCCCCGCACTAAGCCTCTATCCGCCGCTCCGCACTCCGTCGCTCTGCCGCTCCGCACTCCGCCTCTCCGCCGCTCCGCCATTCCCCCTCTTCACCTCTCCGCCTCTCCGCAGCTCCACCATTCCACCTCTCCGCCGCTCCGCCTCTCCGCCGCTCCGCCACTCCGCCTCTCCGCCTCTCCACCACTCCGCCTCTCCGCCTCTCTGCCGCTCTGCCTCTCCGCCACTCCGCCGCTCCACCTCTCCACCGCTCTACCTCTCCACCTCTCCACCACTCCACCTCTCCGCAGCTCCGCCACTCACACCTCTCCAACCTCTCCCCGCTCCGCCTCTCCGCCTCTCTGCCGCTCCGCCGCTCCGCCGCTCCGCCTCTCACCGCCCCGCACTAAGCCTCTCGCCGCTCCGCACTCCGTCGCTCTGCCGCTCCGCACTCCGCCTCTCCGCCGCTCCGCCATTCCCCCTCTTCCACCTCTCCGCCTCTCCGCAGCTCCACCATTTCCACCTCTCGCCGCTCCGCCTCTCCGCCGCTCCGCCACTCCGCCTCTCCGCCTCTCCACCACTCCGCCTCTCCGCCTCTCTGCCGCTCTGCCTCTCCGCCACTTCCGCCGCTCCACCTCTCCACCCGCTCTACCTCTCCACCTCTCCACCACTCCACCTCTCTGCAGCTCCGCCCTCCACCTCTCCGCCTCACTGCCGCTCCGCCTCTCCGCCGCCCCGCACTCCGCCTCTCCGCCGCTCCGCACTCCGCCGCTCCGCACTCCGCTCTCCGCCTCTCCGGTGCTCCGCCACTCCGCCTCTCCGCCACTCCGCCTCTCCGCCTCTCCGCCGCTCCAGCAATCCGCCTATTCGCAGCTCCGCCGCTCCGCCACTCCGCCTCTCCGCCACTCCGCCACTCCGCCTCTCCACCACTCCGCCTCTCCGCCTCTCTGCCGCTCTGCCACTCCGCCGCTCCTCCTCTCCGCCACTCCGCCGCTCCTCCTCTCCGCCGCTCCGCCACTCCACCGTTCTGCCTCTCAACGCTCTGCCTCTCCACCGCTCTGCCACTCTGCTGCAATGCTGCCCAGCCGCTCCACCACTCCGCCGCTCCGCCACTCCCCCTCTCCGCCTCTCCGCCGCTCCGCCTCTCCGCCTCTCTGCCACTCCGCCACTCTGCCTCTCCGCCGCTCCGCCACTCTGCCACTCCCCCTCTCCGCCACTCCGCCTCTCCGCCTCTCTGCCGCTCCGCTGCTCCGCCACTCCGCACTCCGCCGCTCCGCACTCCGCCTCTCCGCCTCTCCGCCACTCCGCCGCTCCACCTCTCCACCGCTCTACCTCTCCACCACTCCACCTCTCCGCAGCTCCGCCACTCCACCTCTACGCTTCTCCGCCTCACTGCCGCTCCGCCGCTCCGCCTCTCCGCCGCCCCACACTCCGCCTCTCCGCCGCTCCACACTCCGCCTCTCCGGTGCTCCGCCACTCTGCCGCTCCGCCTCTCCGCCGCTCCAGCACTCCGCCTATTCGCAGCTCCACCACTCCGCCTCTCCGCCGCTCCGCCACTCCGTCTCTCCGCCACTCCCCCTCTCCGCCTCTCCACCACTCCGCCTCTCTGCCACTCCGCCGCTCCTCCTCAGCGCCGCTCCGCCACTCTGCCGCTCCTCCTCTCCGCCGCTCTGCCACTCCACCGTTCTGCCTCTCAACGCTCTGCCTCTTCACCGCTCTGCCACTCTGCTGCAATGCTGCCCAGCCGCTCCACCTCTCCGCAGCTCTGCTTCCCCACGCTCTGCCTCTCCGCCATTTAAAACATTTATTTTTGTAATGTGAGTAAAATATATATATGTGGGGAGTGACCCCCCTTTTAAACTAGAGGCTCTTTCACAGAAATTTCCAGAAGTTTGTAGTAATGCTCCCCCATCACTCGGGCCGTCACCGTTGTGTGAAGGTTGAGCCTCAGACGGTGACAGATCTCCCGGGACACAGAGCTTGGTGAGTTCTTCTCGATGCCGGCGCTGGGGACGGCAGCTTTAAAGGATCATTTGTTGCCTGTGATTGCAGACGCCTGAGCTGCCCTCCTTCACCTGCGGCTCTCTCCGTCCCTTCACACAGCGCCCCCCTCTTTGCAGCATCAGCCGCATGATGGCGGATCCTTTGCCAGGGCTGCGGTTGGGCGTCACACATAGGGCCCAGGAAGCTGTTTTCTTTGGCCGCAACTTCTGTTATTGTTCATAAATTATTTTAATACATTTTCAAAGACATTGATCCAAAACTCTGACATCCTACATATTTATGAGAGATTATCGCCGCGTAACAGCAGCCGGTGCAATGAGTTGACCGGTAACAGCAGCCGCACAATGAGTGACCGCGTAACAGCAGCCGGCGCAATGAGTGACCGCGTAACCACAGCGGTGCAATGAGTGACCGCGTAACAGCAGCCGGTGCAATGAGTGACCGCGTAACAGCAGCCGGCACAATGAGAGTGACCGCGTAACAGCAGCCGTTGCAATGAGTGACCGCGTAACAGCAGCCGGCACAATGAGTGACCGCGTAACAGCAGCCGGTGCAATGAGTGACCGCGTAACAGCAGCCGGCACAAATGAGTGACCGCGTAACAGCAGCCGGTGCAATGAGTGACCGCGTAACAGCAGCCGGTGCAATGAGTGATCGCGTAACAGCAGCCGGCACAAATGAGTGACCGTGTAACAGCAGCCGGCACAATGAGTGACCGCGTAACAGCAGCCGGTGCAATGAGTGACCGCGTAACAGCAGCCGGCACAAATGAGTGACCGCCTAACAGCAGCCGGCGCAATGAGTGACCGCGTAACAGCAGCCGGCGCAATGAGTGACTGCGTAACAGCAGCCGCACAATGAGTGACCGCGTAACAGCAGCCGGCACAATGAGTGACCGCGTAACAGCAGCCAGCGCAATCAGTGACCGCGTAACCGCAGCCGGCGCAATGAGTGACCGCGTAACAGCAGCCGACGCAATGAGTGACCGCGTAACAGCAGCAGGAGCATTGAGTGACCGCGTAACAGCAGCCGGCGCAATGAGTGACCGCGTAACAGCAGCCGGCGCAATGAGTGACCGCGTAACAGCAGCCGGCGCAATGAGTGACCGCGTAACCGCAGCCGGCGCAATGAGTGACCGCGTAACAGCAGCCGGCGCAATGAGTGACCGCGTAACAGCAACCGGCGCAATGAGTGACCGCGTAACAGCAGCCGGCGCAATGAGTGACCGCGTAACAGCAGCCGGCGCAATGAGTGACCGCGTAACAGCAGCCGGCGCAATGAGTGACCGCGTAACAGCAGCCGGTGCAATGAGTGACCGCGTAACAGCAGCCGGCGCAATGAGTGACCGCGTAACAGCAGCCGGCGCAATGAGTGACCGCGTAACAGCAGCCGGCGCAATGAGTGACCGCGTAACAGCAGCCGCGCAATGAGTGACCGCGTAACAGCAGCTGGCGCAATGAGTGACCGCGTAACAGCAGCCAGCGCAATGAGTGACCGCGTAACAGCAGCCGGCTGCAATGAGTGACCGCGTAACAGCAGCTGGCGCAATGAGTGACCGCGTAATAGCAGCCGGTGCAATGAGCGACTGCGTAACAGCAGCCGGCACAATGAGTAACTGCGTAACAGCAGCCGGTGCAATGAGTGACCGCGTAACAGCAGCCGGCGCAATGAGTGACCGCGTAACAGCAGCCGGCGCAATGAGTGACCGCGTAACAGCAGCCGGCGCAATGAGTGACCGCGTAACAGCAGCCGGTGCAATGAGTGACGGCGTAACAGCAGCAGGTGCAATGAGTGACCGCGTAACAGCAGCCGGCACAATGAGTGACTGCGTTACCGCAGCCGGCGCAATGAGTGACCGCCTAACAGCAGCCGGCGCAATGAGTGACCGCGTAACAGCAGCCGGCACAATGAGTGACCGCGTAACCGCAGCCGGCGCAATGAGTGACCGCGTAACAGCAACGGCGCAATGAGTGACCGCGTAACAGCAGCCGGCGCAATGAGTGACCGCGTAACAGCAGCCGGCGCAATGAGTGACCGCGTAACAGCAGCCAGCGCAATGAGTGACCGCGTAACAGCAGCCGGTGCAATGAGTGACCGCGTAACAGCAGCTGGCGCAATGAGTGACCGCGTAACAGCAGCCGGTGCAATGAGTGACCGCGTAACAGCAGCCGGCACAATGAGTGACTGCGTAACAGCAGCGGTGCAATGAGTGACCGCGTAACAGCAGCCGGCGCAATGAGTGACCGCGCAACAGCAGCCGGCGCAATGAGTGACCGCGTAACAGCAGCCGGCGCAATGAGTGACCGCGTAACAGCAGCCGGTGCAATGAGTGACCGCGTAACAGCAGCCGGCGCAATGAGTGACCGCGTAACGCAGCGGCGCAATGAGTGACCGCGTAACAGCAGCCGGCGCAATGAGTGACCGCGTAACAGCAGCCGGTGCAATGAGTGACCGCGTAACAGCAGCCGGCAATGAGTGACCGCGTAACAGCAGCCGGTGCAATGAGTGACCGCGTAACAGCAGCCGGCGCAATGAGTGACCGCGTAACAGCAGCCGGCGCAATGAGTGACCGCGTAACAGCAGCCGGTGCAATGAGTGACCGCGTAACAGCAGCCGGCGCAATGAGTGACCGCGTAACAGCAGCCGGTGCAATGAGTGACCGCGTAACAGCAGCCGGCACAATGAGTGACCGCGTAACCGCAGCCGGCGCAATGAGTGACCGCGTAACAGCAACCGGCGCAATGAGTGACCGCGTAACCGCAGCCGGCGCAATGAGTGACCGCGTAACAGCAGCCGGCGCAATGAGTGACCGCGTAACAGCAGCCAGTGCAATGAGTGACCGCGTAACAGCAGCCGGTGCAATGAGTGACCGCGTAACAGCAGCCGGCGCAATGAGTGACCGCGTAACAGCAGCCGGCGCAATGAGTGACCGCGTAACAGCAGCCGGCACAATGAGTGACCGCGTAACAGCAGCCGGCGCAATGAGTGACCGCGTAACAGCAGCCGGCACAATGAGTGACCGCGTAACAGCAGCCGGCGCAATGAGTGACCGCGTAACAGCAGCCGGCGCAATGAGTGACCGCGTAACAGCAGCCGGCGCAATGAGTGACCGCGTAACAGCAGCCGGCGCAATGAGTGACCGCGTAACAGCAGCCGGCGCAATGAGTGACCGCGTAACAGCAACCGCGCAATGAGTGACCGCGTAACAGCAGCCGGCGCAATGAGTGACCGCGTAACAGCAGCCGGCGCAATGAGTGACCGCGTAACAGCAGCCGGCGCAATGAGTGACCGCGTTACCGCAGCCGGCGCAATGAGTGACCGCGTAACAGCAGCCGGCGCAATGAGTGACCGCGTAACAGCAGCCGGGCAATGAGTGACCGCGTAACAGCAGCGGCGGCAATGAGTGACCGCGTAACAGCAGCCGGCGCAATGAGTGACCGCGTAACCGCAGCCGGCGCAATGAGTGACCGCGTAACAGCAGCCGGCGCAATGAGTGACCGCGTAACAGCAGCCGGTGCAATGAGTGACCGCGTAACAGCAGCCGGTGCAATGAGTGACCGCGTTACCGCAGCCGGCGCAATGAGTGACCGCGTAACAGCAGCCGG